>JBCFYV010000001.1:46342585-46602585 GCA_039000515.1 Timema cristinae
CCCCCCCCCCCCCTAAAGATTTTACCCTCTCCTGGAACATATTTTCACCCTCTATATTATTTCCACTCACCACTGATATTATACCATGGGAAGCTGAAAGATGGTATCAAACTCAAAATTACTTCGATAGGCTTCAAATTTTCAAAAAATGGCCAGCTAAGGAATTCAAATAATTTACAGAAGTATTTTATTTTCAAAAAAAGTCCAGGAAAAGGACCATATAAATAGCTTATAATCTAGAGGTACCCAATTTTCAACAAATTTGTTGACGACGACCACTTTAAATGAATTCCAAGGGCATCCAAATTTACAAAACTGTCTGGGAAATGACAGTTTCAAATACCTTCTTGAGGTATCTAAAGTTTTTAAAGATTTCTAGGCAAGGGCCATTCCAATTATCTTCTAGAGGCATACAATTTTTTTTTAATATCCAGGATAGGAGCACTCTGAAAAGCTTCTAGAGACATATAGTTTTCCAAAAAATTTCGGGTGAGTTTCATTTCAAATAGCCTATAGAAACATAGAATTTAAAAGATACTCGTGAGGACATATCTAAATAAATCGCAGTCATCGAATTTTTTTTTAAATGTCTGGGTAGGAACACTCAAAATATCTTATAGAGGAGTATATTTTTCAACATTTTTACATGTTAGAAACACTTAAAATAAATATCTTATAGCGGTATCTAATTTTCAAATGTTTTCCGAAGGAAGACTACTCCAAATAACTTATTGATCATTAACATTTCAAATCTTTTCTGGGGAAGTTTCCCTCCAAATAATTTTTAAAAGTGTTATCATTTTCAAAATAGTTCAAATTAAGGATCACTCTAAATATATTCTAAGGGCATTCAAATTTCCTAATTTTATTGGAAAGAACAACTCTAAATATGTTATGGACGAATCTAGGATCATCCTATTTTCAAACATTTACTTGGGGAGAAACCCCCTGGCCCTTTAATTTGGTAGGCCAAACCCCTAAAAATCCTCTAATTTGGCTAGACATACAAACAAGGCTCCATCGCCACTGAGTGTATATATATATATCTCGCAGTGCTATATATATATATATATATATGCAAACTAAACTCTAAACGTATATAAAAGTTTGTGGTAATGACACGAATAAAACACGACTAAAGATGTCCCTATTGAATGAAAAGTATTGGTTGATAAATTTACTTGTACTATCGATCTTTTCTTTAACTGAGAAAAGTGTTTTAAAGAAAATTATTCAAGTTCACACCACCTCTTTTAAAAAAAAGACTTAGGAGCATTCTAAATGGTTTAAAAAAATAATCATTGCTATTTATTTAAACACGTTCCGTTTTTATAAAGCTCATTGTTGGGCAGTACTTACTGCCTAGTGACGAGAAATAGTATTTATATATTATTTAGCACCGCGTCTTACTATCCCGTTCGGGTTTTACGCTTAAGTACTAATTACGTTAATGGATTACGAATTGGGAAGGTTGAATTAGAGGAAGTGAACCCGAATTTGCTTGGAGGGAGAGTGGAAGACCATTTAGGATAAACCACCCTAAGTTCACCAGACCGAGATTCGAACTACGATCTCCACGTCCTCAGCAGTCGAGCTCAATACGACAAGCGTGTTAGCTAACTACGCCACCGAGGCGGGTGAGAAATAGTAGACCATATCTTAATGGTTTCTTTGCCTTTACGCTCTATCTAAACACAAACTCATAACAACTAAATAATAATATTCTAAAGTTGTTTTTACTATTGATATTTAACAGGCACTTTCTAAAGATATTGGTTCCTTGAACAACGGCTTAATACCTGTCGACATAGTTAAAGTTACACTATTGGAGAGGGGATGAGGAAGGTGGAATTTATAGGAAATGTACCAGAATTTACGTGGAAGGAGAGTGGAAATCTGATATGAAATAATCACCCTTGGTACACCCGACTGGGATTCGAACCCTAATATCTTCATGGCTGGAAAAAAAAAGCTTGACGTAGTTCCCGTGGTCACCAGTGCGGGTGGGAAAAGTTACATTATTTTATATATTAAAACAAAGTTTTATAGTTCGTAAATATACTTCTTTTGTAAACTAAGAAAGATAAAAAAAAATTCTGGTTACTTTTGTTATCAACTGTTGGCAACGCTGGGTTACTTTTATTATCAACTGTTGGCAACGCTGGTCTTGTGTTCATCCCCACTTGTATTTTATCTATAGAGAATGGTCGTGATTCAACGTATTGGTGTTTAGAATTAGAAGTTCCACATGTGGTAGCAAGGTCAAACGATAAGTCCTAGAGTAGAAAGTCAAAGTGTCCATGAGTCAGTGATTGGAGGAGGCTAGTGATCTACAGTGCCCAGTGGTGTGCCGCAGGTGATAGAGTGACACCATGGCGGAGCCTCAGGCTAACAAGAAGAGGAACAGGAGATTCGGCAACAAGGTAACGTACAGCACAATTTCCATAGGAAGGGCCTTCTTTTAATGACAAGAAATATAAAAGCTACTAGATCTACTTTCAACGTATTCATACATTAGGTCATGTGATCTGTAGCTGTTGCTTTTGATCGATCAAATAAATCCCTATAAAATAACAATGATAATATAGTAAAATGATATCAATGTTGGCCACAAAAAAAGTAATATTTTCTCAAATAGCTTTTCTATTAAAGTTAGACTGAAACATTTAAGTTTGTAAGACTTAAGGTAAAATTAAAATTATGTAAAATATTATTATTTGCGGTAGCTAGCATGAACTTTCTAAACTGATAAGATAATGACTGAGCTAAGGTGTTGGACTCATGCCAAATATTATCCTATAGTTTCATTATGCTACTTATACCATGTGTGTGTGTATATATGTATATATATATATACATGCGATAAATAAACTAATGAAATTATAGAATAATACATAAATATAATAATAGGATAATATATACGCATGTCGACCTCGATGGTCATGGTAGGAAGTGCTTGCCTCAGGACCCGATGTTCGTTGATTCAAACCTAGCTGAGGACGACATATTTTCTTGAGCCATACAAATTCCGTAGCACAACTTCCTTTGGAGGGGAAGTAAAGCCGGTGGTCCCATGTCGATTGTACATGTATTAAAATAACCTTGGAAGATATTCAGTGTGAAATAAAAGAGGGGGACCACCACACTTTCTGAACTCTCCTAGTACATGAGGTTTTTACCAGATGGTGCAAGTAGTACTAACCAGGTAAAAGATTGAGTGCATGTCCAACTCCAGATGGATAGAAATGATATCAAACCAGCCTTATGGTGGTTGAGTTTACAAGAATATAATTATAGGCATAGGCATATTATAACGACTTATTTAGAATTTTAAAAATATGATTAAGAATACAAAGTTAATCAATTGCGATGGCAAGGTTGCGAAAGTTACAAAAGCTTTTAAAACTATTTCTAAACGTTTATGCATTCATTTAAATGAACAATAATTTACATTTACATTTTTGAACACCTCGTCTTACCACCTGTTCACGTTATAAGCATGTGTACTAACTACGCTAGCGAGTTGGGGATGAGGAGGGTTGAACTTAGAGGAAGTGTACCTTATTTTAATGAAGTGATAGTGGAAAATCTTAAAAAACTTTCTAAATACACCTAACCTGGATTAAAAGCCAGATATTCCTGGTAGTCTAGTTTAATATAAGCGTGACACCTTAGACCATGCGATCACTGGAGCATGTCTTTGTTAGTTAATATCAATGTTTGTTAGATGATAATATATTAAAATTCTATCTTCGATATAATAATAATAATAATAATAATAATAAATTTAGCACCACGTCTTACTACCCGTTCGGGTTATACGCTTTAAGTACTAACTACACTAATGGATTAGGAATTGGGAAGGTTTAATCAGAGGAAGTAAACCTGTATTAGCGTGGAGGGAGAGTGGAAAACCATTTAGGAAAAACCACCCCCAGTTCACCCGACCGAGATTCGAACCTCGATCTCCCGTCCTCAGCAGTCGAGCTCAACACACAGCGCGTTAGCCAACTACGCCACCGAGGCGGGTATCTTCGATATAAGACACGTTGTTGGTAGCTAACACAATGATTTAAAAATAATTAAAGGCAATGGCTGAGGGAAAGGGGATTTAATGTTATTTCAACGAAAGAATGTGGATGTGAATTTTCTTCACTGAATATACGAGTATAATGATCATGGTGGCATTATCTAACGAACTTTTCAAATGAAGAGAAAAAGTTGTCATTATATCCCAGAACAACTTTGAGCGATATTCAAGAAATTTTTAGGTTACCGTTTGAAGAAAATTAAACTATATTTTTGTACGGGAGCAATCTTTTTTCTCCAGAAAATGTTTTGTCATTAAAACTGGAAAAACATTGGGGTTTTCTTACTTCCCCTTCCATCCCACCATAATTTTAAATAAATATTATGATTTAGGGCAAACCAGACCTATATCCTATTTTTAGTGGAAGAGCCATTTAGAAAATACAAACAATTTTTTTTACGGTCAACATTCACAATGTTATTGTTATTTTACAGGGATTGATATTATCAAAAGTTACAGAAAGAGATCACCTTATTTGAAGTGTGAATACATGGAAGTAAATCTAAAAACTGTTATCTGTCAGATAAGGTTCTTCCTATGATAACTGGACTGTACACAACTTGCACTTGGTTGTTATTAAAATAAATGTGTCATGAACAGAAAAAGAAAGGGATTGCACACGATAACTAAGAGTCCGTTAAGAACTGTTAATTTTTGAGACTGCTAATTGTGGCCAATGTTATCACCACAAGCACTAACAAGGTCTTAAACTCACAAAGCTTTGTCATCCTAGATTATTAGCGTTCTGTTTTGAATATGAGGTTGTAGCATAAGATAGGTCTAAATATATTACAGATTCCTTGGTTAAACTAAGATTGTGTTGCAAGGTAAATAGGTTATACTCGTATTCAATAATTCTATCTATCTATTTATTACCCAAATAAGCAATTAAATGCTATGGTAGGTTTCTTTAAGAAAAAACTTTTGTCAATATTAACATACTTTTTTGTAGTCAAAATGTTAAAATGTTATTTTGTTACTAGTATTATTGTATAGCTTTTTGATGATATTTATAAAAATTGACAAATGAAAATCACATGTTTTGACGTGTGAATACGTGAAATTAGATCTAGTTAATTCTCTAGATATCAGATAAGATTCTTATAATGAAAATTGGCTGTAGATTAACTACAGGTAAAACACTAAAGTCAGCCCTAAGAATGTTAATTTAGCACCTAATGAAAAGAAAGTTAATTAATTTGACAGTGGTAGCAATTTGGAAACTACCGGGAATCGATTTACCACTTCTAGATTAGTAGACAAACGATTTACAGACTTTTTTTAAAAAAAATCTGTAAACTTAGACACGTAGTCCATTAGCAACATACATATATAATTTAAATGTTTTAGAAATATATTTAAGCATTTACAAATACACTTCCATATTATAATGGTAAGTTCAATATACTGGCCAGCAGGGAAGTCTCTACAGTAAGTATACTGGTTTGTAGGAACAGTTCTCAGGGTAGCAAAGGTTGTACTTGTGATGTACTGGCTAAAATGTGCCAACTATGATCTGTACAGCATCTTTACCATAAGGCAACAAATACTGTCAAGGGTGCTGGTACGTTCAAGGCTAGTAGCTGGTACCAAAGAAAGAATATAGAGTGTGTTAGGAAATGAGACTGGTAATGAGTTAGTGAGTCTATGTTTAGAAAAGGGTTTATTTGTGTCGAACACATGGTTTAAGCATAACAATATTCACTTGTATACATTGCAAAGGGATGGTTCGGGAATGATGATAGATTTTGTGGTGTATGATGGGAGACTTAGAAGTGTAGTAAAGAATATTTTGACTGTGCATGGAGCTAAATGTGGAACGGATCACTTCTTGTGATCTTTGTAGTTTAATTAGGTGGGGGTTTTAGAGGAAGCACTGCAAATAATATTAAGCAAGTAAGAGTGAAAGATGTAGGATAAAATTGTGAGAACACTATTGTGAATGATTGCTGGGCGAATAATTAACTTTATATAAGTATGAATGGAGTGTCCAAATATATACTAATGAAATTTAAACCTTTTGAAAAGTATAAATGACATGAAAGCTAAGTTTAAAATATCTCAACAAAGGTTATCTCTTTATACCAAATACAAGATAATGCAACGTTATGCCTAGCAAAGAAATGTTTCGAGGAAAAATGTTATATTTGGTGTGCGGCCGGCCAATTGGTCAATCCTTAACTGTCCTCTAAAAATTCGCCCGTGGTTTGAAGTAATTTCTTGGTAAAATGGGTGCGTGCTTCTCTTAGCAATATAATCTCACCTCCTATTATTTCACCAGCATTTGAACAGTATTAAGATTCGTTCGCAAGATGGGAAGAGATGACCATTGATCTAGATTCAGAGAGCGATTCTGTTTCTCCATCAGTTCACGTGAGTGAATGACATATTATATTTTATGCACTGGAACGTTTTTTGACATTTCAGAACACAGGAACATGGTTGTCATACGTGGGCGACTGTCACCAACTCACCGAGTTCCTTTCTAAGAAACGTTTTGACTCACTTTGGGGACCAATCAAATTCCTAGATGCTCTGCTCAGAGGATATGGACAGGTAAACTTTCGCCCCTGTGTGTAAATTATGTGACGCACAAAATATAGCTAAAGTGTTATTATCATGAGTTCCCTCTCTTTTTTGTTTGTGTGTCCCTTTGTGTATGTATGTCTATGGTGTGGCTTCTTATCACATATCACACTATCTCTTTGGTGGAAATAAATGCATTTCAAAATAAAACTCTTGTCTTAATGCATTTTTAATTGCACCTTTTATTTCAACCTTTTGCAATTAACACTTTGCTTGCTTTTATTATCAGTGGATTTTGTTAACATTGTATAATCACACCACTAAGGGAACAAGCTTATCTGAAAAGCTTCTAACTTCAAGTTTATTGTTCTGTTTCGCTGTGTGGTGGTCACTGTTGGCAGAATATGTCAATTTTGACATATCTAAAATGAACATACCAATCCTTTGCCAATGAAGGTTATACTATGTTTTTATTTTAGATATTATCAACAGTTGTCCTCGCTATTGTGATCTAACTGTCTCATTAGACGTGTGTGCGTGAATCTTTATCCAGAATTGTTTTGGGTGCAGGTCGTGTTCGCTAACAACCCTGTGAGTGGGCTACTCATCGCGGTGGTCCTGAGTGTGGCCAACCTTGAAGCCTCGATAGCAGGTCTCATCACCGCCTCGTCAGGACTCTTGGTATCAATGGTAGCTACTCCCTCTATAGCACAAGGACCGTTACCTCCTGAGGGTGTAGTGGCCATGTTCACGAGAGACCTTCATGGATCATTTGCTAGGGGACTGTTTATTATTATTATTATTGTTATCATCATCATCGCATCTTACTTCCTGTTCAGGTTATCCCGTTTCAGAAAGACTGATGCTTGTATCGGTTACCTACAGGTGCTCGGGGTGGCCCTGCGGACTGGTATGACCCCGTTTAACTACTTTCGTTATAAGTAGTACACAGGGCTGGACCAAAGGCCCACGTCACGAGCTTGCTTGTGGTGGTGGCCCAGGAATGGGCTGTACTTTGTGGGTAGTGAGTTTAATCGCCGACGAGTGATGGCGTTGGCAGATCGTTGGGGTTCTGGGCCTTCAGGCCTAGGCCCTTGGGGTTCTGAGTCTGCGGGCCCGGGCCTCGCCGGTCGTGTGGTGAGCCATTTTAGAGCTCCGAAGCTAACCGATGTTAGCCTGGACAGCTGTTAGTAGTGCATGTGCTAAAACATGGACGCTCCTCTCATACGCACGAAGAGTGGGGAACTACTTTCCCACGCGCAATGGGCGTAGTCTCATTCCCATTCTTCCATTCATTCAATTCTTATGTTGTTTCATGTTTAGTTTTAGGTCCAAGGTAGTGGTATTAGCTGGAGGTAGGTGGAACGAAATTTCTGGTAGGGCGCCTCCCCAGGTGGTGGATAGGAGGATGCTCGCCCCCGTTGGGTCTCACACTGATCCGGGACTATTAGATCCGGAAGCGGTGGGACACCCAGTGGGGCAGGGTACCGGGGGTGGACCACCTAGTAGGATAAAATTAGATAGGGAAATAGGGACACTTAGATTAGGATCTATAATCAACATCAAATCAAGTAAAATTATTGTAATTTGGATAAACTAGTAATTAGTGGAGGTAGATAAACAATGCAACATAGGTCCTGAGTTACAATCTAGGCCTCAGGACAAAAAGTAATGATAAATAAATAAATATGTCCCATTCCCTACACACGGTAAAAAGTGTAGATCGCAAGGTCGCTTCTATGAGTAGAAGTAAACGTCTCCGGGAACCACCCTGGATAGGTGAGAGGCATGAGTCCCTGGTGCTGGTCACACCAGTGTATACTGGTAGGGGGGCAGTTAATTCGCACCTCCCTGGCTATCTGGTTTGACCCTGATCATCCCAACCTTTGGGATTGGGGTTTGAAGCATAATTATTAGGTACCGACCTAGAAACTGCCCCGGGACTTGGTGTCCAGGGCTGTTGTTCCAACCATTGCCAGCTGGAGCGGACTAGCACGTAAAAGTAGTAGTAGTAGTAGTAGTAGTAGTAGTAGTAATAGTGTTCAGGCTATACGCATAATGATAATTACTTTAATGCGTTAGGGATGAGGAATGAAGCATTTTAGATGTAATCGACTCGCATTTGCGTGGTAGTAGAGTATGAAACAATTTAAGGGGAAAATCACTCTCAGTATTCTCGACCAGGATTTGAACTCCGATATCCCCAGCATCGAAGGCCAATCCAACAAGAGAGTTACGCCATAGACCATTCAACCACTGAAGGGGTTGACTGTTTATTTAATTGGGTTTGGCGCTTAAGGACTCGAATTATTTTGTTCAGCTGATACATCCTTCAAGTTGGTGCAGTACCTTAACTTTGGTGATAATGATGATGATTATAGTAATAATAATAACTTCTTAATTAGATAAAAGACTCTAGAGACCATCTCACGGTCGATTACCAGTAAAACTACGCTTGAACCAGTAAATGTATCGAAATGTGATTTTATGTATTCTTCATTTGACAATATCGAAAATAAGATTATTTTAATAATAAATTTGTTTTAAAATAATTAATTTTTCAATTTTGTTACATTTTTAAAATACGGTAAATCGGTTTCCCTGCTCTTGGTTCCATTGTAGAATACAGAAAACCACACCACGATGCGATGCCTGGATCGAGCTGTATTACTTATCTGAACTCGGTGTTATCCGTGGAGTGATAAGAGCTCTTAAGCCAAGTGCCTTTTCTTTTTACACTTAACCACACTTTAAGTGAGATTTCCTAGGCTAATAGGTTACATGCTTAAATAGACGTGTTTCTTTTCAAGTGTGAAGTTAAAAGGAATAGGAAAACTTACTTAAGGTTTTATGGTAACAAAGAATTTGGGGTTTGAATTCCGTCTTGGTTTACTGAGGTGGTGTTTCTTACGTGATTTATTCCTCTCCTTCAATACACCTTCCATCTAAATTACACAGTTAATTTTCATAGAAACAACCTTATCTGACATTTAGAAAATTTCACCTCTATTTATGTCAAGTCGTGTTATCAACAACTGCCACTTTTGATAGATTATATCAATACCTATAAAATTACAGTAATAATTTAAAAAAATTATATTAACTTTGGCTGCAAAAATAGTTTTGAATTTTCTAGAAGTTTATTCCTACTTGAATTCTACTAGGCTGTCTTCATCCCTACTCCATCAGTGTAAATATGAGGATGGTCAAGACGCTGGGGTTGCGGTCCGGGGAAGGAAAGATATTGAAGTTAATGCACACACACATTGGTCCTGGTTTCAGTTTATGAAGCAAAACTCTGCCAACATCAGCGCAGGTCTGACGGTGTACAACCCGCTTCTAGTGGGTCTGGTCACCGTCTCCGTACTGCCGGCTATGTACGACATTCAGATGGACCCGATGATCTGGATATTCATGATGGCAGCCGCTGTTTTAAGGTGAGTGAACTCCTATTACAAATTCGGGGACGTATTGTAACCTGAAGGCCAAGCCCTGCTCGGAGAAGTGAGACTCTGATTGCCAGAGGTCCCAGAGATCAGAGCGAGCTCAAAAATATCTAGAAACTAGAGATGAGACGCTCATATCTTTGCTTCCTTGAATTCTATGATGTTATAAAGAATCGAGATTCATAAAAAAACTAAAAAAGAAATCTCTTCGAATATAAAATGAAAACCCTAGACTTCATATAACCATTTCAAGTAATTGGTAAAGGGAATTATATAAACTGGTTTAGGTAGGGAGAGTTGAAAAATCACAAAAAAAAGAACAAAATGTTACTAATATAATCAATCTACTAAATAAAAGTGTTATTTTGTTTTCTATGACGTAATAGACATGGCAAATTAAATAACATATTTTGTCAGTGGCATCAAGACTTCAAACAATCCTTTTAAAAATAAAATTTAAAATATTTCCTCTTCAAAATAAAACTGTACATTTAAAAAAATAATTCAAAGGACTCGAATTTGTATTCGAGTGTTGAAAGATAATTTAAGACTCAGATTTGAGAAATATAGGATTCAATCCATCTTTAAAAGAAATATTTGAAGTTGGGTAATGTTTTAATGTAATTTGTGTGTACTTATTCTGATCTACACTTTAAGTTGAGGTTGAAATCATGGTGGGACATCTACGCGTCTGTATATGATATTTAATTAGTTCTTGTGCTTTCCTTCTTGAAGCAACATACATGTTTTAGGCCATTACAATATCGATGGCATTACAATATCCAACCATGGTCCTTAGCGACAAGAGCTGTTATTTATTTTTACCTTTCTATAGTTGACCTCAGTGGTCTTGGGGTAAAGTGCTTGCTTCAGGACCCGATGTTTGTGGGTTCAAACACAACCAGGGTCGACGGATTTATATTGAATGATAAAAATCCGTATAATAACTTCCTTCTATAGGTAAGTAAAACCGTCTGTCCCATATACAATTTGGCGTGTAAAAGAAACCTAGAATGTATGTGAAGCACCTTTCCCGGCAAAATTGGTCGGCCCTTTCACTCTCACTCATAGGAAAATTCTCGTGTGCTGATATAATCAGTAGGCTTAGAAATTGCACGTTAATAATTCAAATAAATAAATAAATAAATAAAATTACGCTATAAGATGCATTTTCATATATTCCTATTCATATTCATATTTTCATATATGCCTATCTACATCTTCTGCAGATCTCACTTATGGTAGCTGTCAATTTTGACAACTGACAGAATATTGTATAGATGACTATTATTAAAAAAAAATTGTTTTATAGACTCTAAAAGTTTATTCTTACTGTGATGCGACTGTATGTGTTACGCAATTATAATTAAAAGTGTTGCTTGAATTCTAGAGTGGTGTCAGTGTTGTCTTATGATGCAATGCAAGAAAAAGGCTGAGTGTTATTTGGGTGCTATTTAAGTGTTGGTGTATTTAGCAACGCATCTTATTACCCGTTCGGGTTATATGCTTATATACTAATTACGCCAGTGGTTTTATGGATGATAGATGAGTAATTTTATATTTATATGAAACATTTTTGCGAATGTCGAGTGGAAAACCATTTTGGTAAAAACCACCATCAGAACATTTGACCGAGATTTGAACCTTGATCTCCCCTTCATCGGCAGTCTAGTCAACTACGAGAGTAACGTCTTTGACCATGTCACCTCCGAAGTGGGTAGTGTTAGTGTAGTTTTACTGTCCAGCCCTAACTTGCCACTCTTGTTTAATTTCCTTGAGTAAATGGAGTAAATGGCCACATACTTCTATTGACAAGCATATTTTGCTCTCTAAACTACAATAACATTGAGAAAATACTAACCTCAAAGAACACTTACTCTCGTTCTCACATGACTCCCTCTATTACTGTGACGTTATTGGCTCTGCAGAATCTAAATGCTATATATTTTTTCCAGTGTGTACGTGACATCAGCACTGGCCTCCCTGCTAGCTTACATGGGTCAACATCCTGTACCATGCTTCACTATGCCTTTCAACATATCCCAGATAATGCTCTTCTTGATCATCACCAACATGAAATCTTACAACAGTTACAACGACCTCAACATTACAATGACCAACTCATCGCAACCATTTCACGGTCCTCAAAATGTACCACTCAGCGTTCTTCAGGAGGGAGAAGTTTCAAAAATTGGAGAGACGGAACTTCTAGAACTGACTGATTATGCCAGTACACTTCCCGGGAACTCTTTAAAAATATATCAAGCATTTCCTCCTATGTTACCAGAAGTTTCCAAAACTTTGAACAGCACAAAACTGCTGATATTCAATGAAATAGATACGTTAGCCACTTCTCATGACAGTGGGACGGATGTTCCACGTACTTTGGTGGACACCTCAAATTACTTCGAAAATAACGGTGATAATATTTCAGAAAATGCCCACTCTGCTAAGTTCTCCATAAACTTGAATGTAAACCACACGAAACTTAGGAATGAAACAAGTGTTTTAACAGAAGACTTAGACATTGACAATTTTACACAGAACTCAGATGCAAGTATGAAAGAAATAACCACTGTATTTTCAAATGATTATTTAGCTATATTAAAAACTAATTTATTCGTCGATGAAAAATCCAACGAATCGACGAAGAACAACAGTAATTTTGAAGGCAATCAGAAAGAACGTTTGAAACTGTCGTTAAATTTAACAAATATTGTTTTTAATAAGGGTCTTGACAAACCCGACAATGGAAAAGAGACGAGTAATGTCTCATTACTTCCCACTGGTGATGAAATGGAATATAGATTAAATCTCAAGGAAAGTTTCACCCAGTCTGAAAACAACTTAACGGACACTGCGCAAGATTTGGAAGGTCATCACGTCGATTGGGGTCAAGTAAGTAGTCAACATATCTTTAAAAACACATAAACTTCTCTTTAATTTATTGATAGTATTGAGTGATAATGTATTTTAAGTTTATACTATAAGGCATACGACCATCAATGAGGAAGGAGATAATTGAAAGGTTGTACACTCGCATTTGTGTGGAAGAAGAATGAGAAACCATTAAGGAAAAAACCATCATCAGCAGACCCGACTGATAATCGAGCCCCGATCTCACCGTCTTCATCAGACCAGTCTAGCACGAGAGTGACGCCTTTAGAATGTAACCAAAGTATTCCTGCTCTAAAACTATGTTCGGGATGAACTTGAAATAATATTAAATATTATAGGCTCTGACCATTGAGATCAGGGTGTGGTCAAGACTATCTACAATGGGGATATACTTAAAATTGTGGACCCGTGGGATAAGACTCGCAACAGACTTGGTTGTCAGTGATGGGGAAGTCAAGGTTATAATCTCAGATTGATTGATCGAGGATATTTTCTACATTTTTTGTCCAAAATAAATCAAATATTAATCCAGTAGGAATATAGATTAATTTTCTACATAATATGCAATATCAATATTTCTTGACTATCTTTCATCAATATAATGGCATTAGATGGTACATTTTGGAATCAAGAGATAAAGTTGGAATATAGATATTATTTCCATAGCGTGTTTTTCCATTCTCAGCCTAGGAGAATATTTGTAGGGTTTATTAGAACTGACTCTGTTGGTAAGTGGAGAAAGCCAACGCTTCTACAATTAATTGAACATGAGCAGCTAAGTTTGTAAGATTGAAATTATCTTTAGGGTAGTGATATAGCCGCATGGAGTATTAGATATTAGGATTAATAGGCCATGAAACGAAATCACACACGCATTGACATAGTGTAAACAGTGTATTTAATATAATGTATGACAGAAACAACTGACCAGTAATCAGACCAACGAACTGCTATATAAGTAAGACGCAGTTACAGGGAGTAAGATATAGAGATAGCCAACATAACACAAACTTTGCAGAGTTGCCAATACAACCATATTAATATTATATTCGTTAATCCAAGTCAATAATCCCTGGTTCGATACTAATGTTCATATGTGATTTTCAAATTTACGAACTGTGTTTCCCTCGAGCTGGCGACTTTTTAACCTAGGTTAATGTTAAGTTGTTTCACCAGGTGTTTGCAGGTGTGGTGTTGTCCATGTCCCAGGTGTATGGCTACTGCGACCCCGCAGCTTCAACGACCATGTATCTCGCCCTACTAATATATTCTCCCATCATGGCACTGTTCGCCGTCCTTGGATCCACGCTCGCCACACTCACAGGTTACTATTGCTGTTGATAGAGTCGCGGTCTTCTCTAAAGCTGCTTATATAATTTAAAATAACTTTAACCACAGATTTAAGGCTTTTATCTTTAACAACCTTGGTATTTACATTAGAAATTGGAAGAGCATTACAATTTTTTATTATCATCTTTCTACTTGTTCAAGTTATAAGCATATATATGATAATTACTCTAATGGGGTAGGGATGAGAACGGAAGCATTTTAGATGTAATCTACCCGCATTTTTTAGGAAGCAGAGTTAGAGACCATTTATAAAAAAGCTTTCTTAATAGATCCAACCGGGATTCGGACCACGATCTACCCGTAATTAGCAAGCCTGTTTTACATGAGAATGATGCTTTATACCATTCGACCATTAAAGCTGATATGTTTTTACTGTTGAAAAAACATATTATCTTGGCACATCGTCTTACTACCCCTTCAGGTTGTAAGATATTGGGAATTATTTAAATAGATAACTGAACATAAGATTGAATGTAATATACAGTTAAATAGCTCAGTCATTTAAAAGCTTCAGCTCAAAGTTCAGTAACTCGTAAACTCCAGCTTGTGGTCCACCCGTTCACCAGCTAAAGACCTACAGCTATGCCACTGATTAGTTAAATAATTACTCAACAAACATTTAAAACGTTTTCAAAGATAACACATATAATATCAAGGAAAAAACCTGCTAAAATCCAAAAGAATAAAAAAATTCCTAAACGTTGTTTGACTACTAATTCAAAGGTGTCGAATAATTAAATACAAGATGAGGGTTGAAAATCAGAGTTTAACAATAGGTTTGTTCCTAGTCAACAATATGTCTCCCTTTTCAAATGCGAAAATACTGCTTTACAGAAATAGGTTGACCAAAAACATGCGTAAAAATCTTCAGAACAATTTAGCATATTTTGGATACTATTATGACTATACATGCTTCCAATATACATAAGCCCTACTTACAAAAAAATCCTCGGAAGCAATTGATTTAATGAGGACATCGTTTTTTAGTTGAACTATTTCTGTGTCCAGTGTTCCAATATCCATATTGGATTGCCTCTTGGTCTAGTGATCAGCATTCCTGAATACCAATCTAGAAGTCCCGGGTTTGATTCCCTGTGGTACCATAGGTATTTTTCTTGAAGATAAATTGTTCCTATGGTCTCCATGGTTTGGTTAATTCATCTTAACCTATGTTCAAGTCTTGTACTGGCACCAAATAATCATCTTCGTTATCATCACTTCATCTCAACGGAACGAAGTAGCTTGCACCTACATTATGCCCCAACCTCAGAAGACATACATTTCCACCACTGCCGGTAGAAGACCACGTCATCTATATCTCCAACAAATTCGAATGCCATACACTAAAATAAAATTCTAATTCTAATTATAATTCTAAAACTAAAGTTTTTCTGTATATGCTTCTACGTGTATGTCTGTAGTAACTGGGAAACTCATAAATAAAATCACAATATTAAGTTTTTGAAATCCTGTAAACGTCTCTCAAACCCCAAATAAATAGTTTTTAATTTAATCTATACATGGTTAGTAATATGTAGAGTAACTTTTTAACTGTGCCATCATATCTGGTAAATAAGCAAAGTTCTTATTCTCAAACTTGGATATGAGGAGCGTAAGCTTCTCTTTTAAAGCATTTACGGGACTCATCATTTAAAAAACACTTTTGCTAATGTCTGTGATTATTAAAATTTCATGTCATCTTGATATATCTTAAGTTGTTTGAACCATTACTGTTTCCATGGTTTATCTAATTCACATCTTCCTCGGTGACATAGTTAGCTAATGCGCTAGTTTCGTGTTGAGATAGACTGCCGAGAACAGGGAGATCAAGGTTAGAATCTCACTCGGGTGAACTGGGGTGGTTTTTCCTAAATTGTTATCCACTCTCCTTCCACGCAAATGCGGACTCACTTCCTCTAAATTCAATCTTCCCAATTCCTTAATCCATTAACGTAGTTAGTACCTAAGCGTACAACCCGAACGGTTAGTGAGACGGGTGCTAAATAAATAAATACAAATATATTTCACTGATTACTTATTAATTTTATTTAGCACCGTCTTTTACTACCCGCTCAGGCTATATGCTTAAGTACTAATTAGGCTAATGGGATAGTAACTGGGAAGGTTGAATATAGAGGAAGTGAACCCACATTTGCGTGGAGGAAGAGTGGAAAACAATTTAGGGAAAACCACCCCCAGTTCACCCGAGTGAGATTCGAACCTCAATATCCTCGTCCTCGGCAGTCTAGATCAATACGAAACTAGCGCGTTAGCTAACTAAGCCACCAGGGCGGGTCACTGATTGATTACTTAAGTAAATAAAATATCCTTTTATCATTCATTGGCGATTGACTTTAAATCAGTACGCGATCGAGCTTATGTGCACCACTAGTGTATACCGTAAGGTCAAGTTTTAAGGTAGTGGAAAATTGTACCTATTATAAAGTTTATATGTGCAGGTTTGTTACTGAGTGACGGGCAATATAGTCAAGTGTACGAGGGCGAATGGGGAGCTAATGGCATCCTCTGCGCCACAGCTCTCGGAGGATTCTGCTTCGTACTAACTGTCCAGTCTGCAACAGCCACCATTGTCTGCACTCTGTTCGGAGCAGGGCTGCAGAAAGTATTAGAGGAACCTTACAACCAGGTGACAAGAGTTATTAAGGGAGTAGAACAAGTTATATAGTTAGAGGCTCTAGAAGAATAGTGTGTGCCACGACCTAGCTCTCCTGTATTTGGCAGATGTGGTTTTATGTACTTTAATCAGAATAGGACTGCAGAATGTCCAAGGCAAGAGAGTAAATAGGAGAGTAAAACAAGATATATAGTAAGAGGCTCTTGGTGGATTATTCTACGTCCTAACTCTCCATCTTTGGCAGATATTGCTGTCTGCATTCTATTTGAAGCAGTATTAGAAAATATCAGTTTATAAAAAACTTAAATTAGCTATTTTATATTAACCAGGTTTTTTAGTTTAAACTAGGCCTAATTTAAAATTTTGAATTTAAATTAATATAAATCATTTGTGGCTTATTATTAACCATACATGTCAATTCTCAACTCATATTGAGGTAAATAATACGTTAAACTTTTGATTAAAGAGCATGCATCATTGTATATTGCTCAAAATTATAATTTATTGACAAATTAATAGTTGAATCACAAAGTTTGGTATATTTTGAGAAGTAAAATGAAGAGCTTTCATACAGAAATGCCGCTTGGATATTAAAATAATAGTAACCAAGAGTTAATTTAAATATATGTATTTTTAACACCGCGTCTTACTACCTGTTCAGGTTATATGCATATGTACTTATTATGTTAATGAGTTAGGGACGAGGAAGGTTGAATTTAAAACCATTTTTAATATATCACCCCCAGTACACTCGACTGGGATTCGAACCCCGATTGTCAATGGCAGTCTAGTCTACCGCGAGAGTTACGCCTTACACTGTACAGCCATTCAAGCAAGTAAATAGATTATTGAAAGAATTAATTGGGCTAATTTTAAAGTAACATAAACAAGTAAACTTCTATCAGTAATTGAAATTACTCTTCATTAAAAAAAACGACTTGGTTCAAACTAATGGAGATTAAACCAGTCAACCGTGATTTGTAATAGAGGTGCAGGGTTCTTAGGAAAGAAAAACAAGTAATTATATACAGGATATTCGGCAACTCATAGCCCAAACTGCACATATAGCTTGTTCGAACCAAAAGTAATACAAAATCCCTATAAACTTACATCCGGTAAACTATGTTAATACCAGTCAATTGTTTCTAAAGTTTCAGCGTACAGCGCCGGGAGAGCAAAGCTGTGCAAGCATGCGTGTACAACAAGTTGCATAGGAGTTAGGCGCGTGGCAATACACACCTTGACATCTTGGAGCACGGCAGCAGAACATACCACACTCAATAGTAAACAACACACAAGTCCATCTAAAAATGGGAATACGACGTCATAATTAACGGTCCAACATCACAAATACTGCTTGCCATTATTACGTGTGTAGTGCCGTGCGCCTAATTACAATGCAACTTGTTGTACACGAATGCTTGCACATATTTACTCTCCCGGCGCTGTACGCCGAAACTTTGAACACAATTTAATGATATTAGTATAGTTTGCCAGACGTGAGTAGATAGAGATTTTGTATTACTTTCGATTCAAACAAGCTATATGTAGTCTGGGCTATGAGTTTCCAAATACCCTGTATAGCAAGAGTATCATAGTAGTCAGGGGGGAACTAAAAGGGGTACCATACTCTTAATTAATTTTCATATGATCAATATTGTCTCCCTGGTATTTTCCCTCGAAAGAAATAGGAGGAAGACACCCTATCAATATAGCCGCCCTAGTATTTAATAAAAACTACACCAGTGAAGTATTCTGGTTCGTGAAGTGTATAAGCTTGTCGCACGACTAATCGGATCGGAACAGATCAGAACACTCAGAATCGGAGCCCTACGGACGGAGACGAGTTTTGTCCGCACACTTGTTCGGAATTTTTATCAGTCAGAAAGAAGCAGCCAAAGAGAGTAAATATTTGAATTGAAGATGAGTAATAGTAGCATCGAAGAAGGCAGGGAAGGTAAGGGGGGGGGGATAGAGAGGGCAACGGTGGCTGCTCTGTGTCTTGCTGTTCCAGGAAAATATCGAATGCACGTGCGAAACGAGCTGAACACCTGCTACACTCGATACAAAGGAAAGTAGTTATAAAAACAATATATATATGAAATAATTAAAGTTTTATGAAGCTGGCCAGATGGCTAAACCTAAACAAAGCTTCCAATAAATTAACAATACTAAAATTTTGAAACAGCTGATACATCCACTAAATGGCAGAAAATTAAATTAAGATATTAAATCATAATATCATTAACTTTAAAGTATTAATTCATAATGACTAACAGATGAACAATAATATGATAGTATTTATAAAATGTGACATTTTACTTACACGCTTCCTTTAAAATTTCTGCGATTTCCTTCCACGCATTTTCCTTCATAACACTGTCATATTAATGGTTGTTACCAATGTCATAAATCACAGGGTCTAGTTGAATCAAATTGATTAATTTTCCATCCAAAGACATGTTTAACTAAACAAAAATCGCCGGCGAAGAGGAATTGAAAACCAACAGGTATATAGCTGAGCATGAGTGTATATAATGATGTAATACTTGAGGACACGCATGCGCATAGCTTTGGAACATCTTCAGAATCCATCAAAATATACCCTCCATGTCAAACCAATTCGTTAGGTTCCGATCCGATCCAAACTAGTTTGTGGGCCTCCATTGAAATTCATGTAATAAATAATTTCCGACGCATTCCGTTCTGATACGATTAGGTGTGCAGCAAGTTTTAACACAACAGATACTATCACTAAACATGCGTTGAAAGAAATATTTACGGGCACAATCGACACGTCAGTACGTTAACTACCGCTGTGCTTGACACGAGAAATAAGAGTTGTTAGCACAACTAGTACGGCATTGTTGTAAGAAGCAATATCCCAAACACCGATATTGAATGTTAATAATTTACGTATCATATCTTGTTCATGGAAATGCAAAAATAATAATTTAATGAAGTCTTGTTACACACAGTAAACATTTACTTTATCGATTATAAACAACCCGCCTCGGTGGCGTAGTTATCTAAGGCGCTAGTCGTGTTGCGCTCGAATGCTGAGGACGGAGAGATCGAGTCTCGGTCGGGTGAATTGGGAGTGGTTTTTCCTAAATGGTTTTCCACTCTCCCTCCACGCAAATGCGGGTTCACTTCCTCTAATTCAACCTTCCCAATTCCTAATCTATTAGCATAGTTAGTACTTAAAGCATATAACCCGAACGGGTAGTAAGACGCGGTGCTAAATAATAATAAATTATAAACAGTTGTGTTTCCCAATTTGTTTTATGCGCACTGCCAGTGGCGCGTGGTGGATTTCACGGGATACTCCAAGTCCCATTAGGTTTTATTGCTCATAATATAATTTTCAATATCAGTAGATCTAATATAAAAATCTAGGAATGTTTTGACGGGATATTATGGACATTTATTTTCCTTTCAATCTCTCACGGCTTCGTTTAGATTATCATAAAGGCTTTATTAAAATTTAAACCAGTCGTACCCGCTTCGTTGGCCGCATGGTATAAGACGCTACGCTCGCAATTTACTAGACATTCGAATCCAAAGCTATAATTGTTTTTGAATATAAAATACAAATTTGAATCCTTAAATCTAAAAATATTGTATAATTTTAGTGAAAAATGTGTAAAGTTATGTTAGAAACTTTTTTCTATAGTATCAAGTACAAATTAAATTTCTAAATAAAAGTTTTGGTAGTACTGAATATTATTTATAAAATTTGTCATCTTTATTACAATATAAGGGATTAGAAGACTCTTTTTTAGAGAATTAATTATTTTCACAAAATATATAGTAATTCTTTTTATAATTTGTTTCATATTTTATACAAAGGAACTAAAATGTGGTGTTTTTCCAACCATACAAGTCCAAATATTTAGTTCTATCAATTGACTGAAATTATTATTTTAAATCAAAGCCTTCAGATTTGAGTTCAAGATTATTTTGTTGGTTGTATTTTCAGGCCAACTTGCCTATAATGAGTATGCCCTTCAACCTGTGCAGCATCTTGTTTCTCTTCTTGTCATCCGTAAGCAAGAAAGGGTTCATCAGGCCACCAACTCTGTCGTTCCCTGAGAAACACTTGTTTGAATGGTCGCAGCTCAGACACGAGAGCAAGGTAAGAAAGGGTTCATCAGACCACCAACTCTGTCGTTCCCTGAGAAACACTTGTTTGTCCAACTCTGTCGTTCCCTGAGAAACACTTGTTTGAATGGTCGCAGCTCAGACACGAGAGCAAGGTAAGAAAGGGTTCATCAGACCACCAACTCTGTCGTTCCCTGAGAAACACTTGTTTGTCCAACTCTGTCGTTCCCTGAGAAACACTTGTTTGAATGGTCGCAGCTCAGACACGAGAGCAAGGTAAGAAAGGGTTCATCAGACCACCAACTCTGTCGTTCCCTGAGAAACACTTGTTTGTCCAACTCTGTCGTTCCCTGAGAAACACTTGTTTGAATGGTCGCAGCTCAGACACGAGAGCAAGGTAAGAAAGGGTTCATCAGACCACCAACTCTGTCGTTCCTGAGAAACACTTGTTTGAATGGTCGCAGCTCAGACACGAGAGCAAGGTAAGAAAGACGCAAGAGGAACAGCAAAGGTATGGAGACTAGACAAGTGATAAGTAGTCTTTGTTATCCATGTACACTGAAAAGTAATAGTCTTACATTGACGGGTTGCATTCTCGACCTATTTTATCATATTGTTTAAATAAAAAATTACACCTAGACACGGGAATAGAACCCAGGACCTTTGGATTAGCCCACCAATGCTCTAACCACTGATTTATTTATTATTATTATTATTATTATTATTATTATTATTATTATTATTATAGCACCACGTCTTACTACCCGTTCGGGTTATACGCACTTACGCTAATGTGTAATGGTAGGGTGATTATGAGATGAAATGAAGGACCTACAGTTTAACGTGGAATCCGAACCACGGTGGCGACCTGGAATTCCACACACTGATTTATCGAGGAACCGTACCGTTCTTAGAGTCATTCTTCTCTCATATTTTGGTAGCAAGCTTTACCAATTAAAGGATAGCTGCGTGATCTGTTAGTTTGTTATATTAATTGATCCGCCATATGTATCTGAAGATTTCCGCATGCCCATTATAGACTGCCAAGATCTGAGTGAAGAATTATCCAGAGCACGGGATGATTCCTGGATAGCTCAGTGGTTAGAGCATTGGTGTACTAAGCCAACGTTACAGGGTTTGATTACCGTATCTAAGTGTCATTTTTCAATTTAAGCAATATAATATTTAGATGCGGCTTTAACTGTAACTAACAAATAATGCAGCAAAATATGAGTAAGCTTGATACCTTACAGTGTAGACTAAGGATACAATTAGCTCACATCCTATGCCTGAAAGAATAACGTCATAAATCACTAAGAGATAGATTGAATATACAAATAGGCCTAAACAAGGCACCGTACTGCCATAGCTGCATTACTGGCGACATATGCTTTCATTCCCACAGTCAATAAATTATTATTATTATTATTATTATTATTATTATTAGCACCGTGTCTTACTACCCATTCGGTTTATACGCACTTACGCTAATGTGTATTGGTAGGGTGATTGTGAGACAAAATGGAGGACCTACAGTTTAGCGTGGAATCCGAACCACGGTGGAGGCCTGGCATTCCACACAATCACAAGTTGTGATTAATACATGTCTTGTCAGGTGTGAAGGAAGGGTTTGGTAATAAGATAAATCTGTGCCGGGACCGTAGATTAAACCCCGGACCCCGTCAATAAATTGTCTATGAAACTAACTTTTTTTTTTTTTTTCAAAATCAGGCCTTTCTCGGATCTTTTCAATCTTCATTGTAATGCAGTACAATGTATTGCCTATTTAATCTAGTTCCCGGTACTAAATCACTTGCTACTAATAAGTACACGGCACAGATATATCTGATTGCCAAACCCTTCCTTCACCTCTGACAAGACGTATATTAATCAAAACTTGTGAATGTGTGGAATACCAAGGCCTCCACCGTGGTTCGGATTCCACGTTAAACTGTAGGTCCTCCATTTCATCTCACAATCACCCTACCATTACACATTAGCGTAAGTGCATATAACTCGAACGGGTAGTAAGACGCGGTGCTAATAATAATAGTAACAAGTATATGGTTTAAACTAAGTGAACTTCGCATGTAGGTTACTCATTTACCTTCATAGGAAATGGGCCAATTGTAATGAACAAAACCGTTAAAGGAGAAATTAATTAATCAGGAAAGCAACGCATAGTTAAAGTTAAAAAAAAAACAGTTCTAATCTTACTACCCATTCAATCTTAACTGCTATTTACTCAATTGATACGGTAGGGTTTTGGAGGATATAATTTAGAAGAAAGTTCCCGTATTTTCGTGGAAGAAGAGTGAGAAACCATTTAGGAATAAATATCCTCAGTACAACAGATCAGAATTCAAGTTTAGATCTCGCCGTTGCATTGCCGGGAATCGTGTCTATTGCAAGAATTGTGCGGCAACCACTATGGGTCTATTTTCTGGTATTATATTTTAGTTATTAATTTTAACATAACAGCTACTAATAACATATTATAATGAAAAGTAGCTTAGATAAAATGGGCAACGAAAGAGGATGAAAAAAAACATTCGTGGTAAGCAGCCCGCAACACGTCTAGCTAGAATTTTTAACCTCGATTAATCCTTCCATGACTACTAAGCTCAATTCGAGTCTAAGATTTCATAACGCCCGGACACCATCAAGAATGTATGTGTTTTAATAAAACGTTAAAATTAACAAACATTTACTAATATTAATCATTATATACCAGTAAACCCTTGCGAAACTTTCGCATATTCAACCTTCCCCTTGCCAAAAAATAAAACTATTTAGTCTTTTGTTGGGTTGTTGAAATTAAATAATCAGCGAAGTGTATACACAAAATAGCAAAGAGAGTTTATTAATGTGAACGTATTTACTATACCTCTTTTTATACAATAGTTGATGTAAGAATACAATCATCTTGAATTTTTTGTTTGTCATTTTCGGTAATTGATACAGAAATATTGTTAGATTTTTCTTTTAACTTATATTTTAAACAAACCATGCGTTTTAACGTAAACTGAGGTTATTATGTCATAAGTCAGTAAAAAAAAAATCCTATTCACTGATACCTTATTCATCGCCGTAGGCTTTGTATCAGTTGAGCAAAAGGGATGTTGACAACAGAAATAATTTATTGGATTAAGAATTTTCCTCAATACTGAGATTTCTCTCTAATTGAACAATGCACATCATCAATACAACATCTTATATTATACATTTACAAAATCACAAAATATAACCAATACAAAGAGGAGTATTTCAACATATCCACCTCGTTGGTCGAATGGTCTAACCCCGCTACTCCCACAGTGAGTTAGACTGATGATTAAACCTCGAATCTCGGTCAGATTTACTGAGGGTGGTTTTATAAAATTGTTTCCACTCTCCCTCCCCACAAATGCGGCTACACTTCCTATGAATATAGCCTCCTTAATCCCTAAAAGTATTAGCATAATTAGTACATAGACGTACAACCCAAACAGGTAGTAAGACGCGGTGTTAAAAGTATTAGAAAATATAAGTAGACCCAATTCACACTTTGAATGTCATTTCCCCACTCATCTTGTTCCTTCCGGGGACGCGGCAGTTGGCCTAAAAGGCATTTGGCCTAAAGGCATTTGGCCTAAAAATGAAACCAAAAGTCATTTGGCCTAAATGGCATTTGGCCTAAAAGGCGTTTGGCCTAAAGGCGTTTGGCCTAAAAGGCATTTGGCCTAAAAGGCGTTTGGCCTAAAGGCATTTGGCCTAAAGGCAGTTAGCCTAAAAGGCATTTGGCCTAAAAGGCAGTTGGCCTAAAGTCATTTGGCCTAAAATGTAAATTTAAAACCTTCGGTTATCTTCGGAAAGTAAAAGGTACTGTTAGTTGTTTCATCTGAATATAGATAGCACAACTGATGCAAGGTAGTTACAATATTTCTAAAAACATTGACAATATCCTACATACAACTAGATCAATAGTTCACAAAACACTCTATCACCTTTTTTATATATAGATTTCCGATATTATTTCCTTGTTAATATATCTCATGGTCATAAGTTAACGAAAAACAATAAGAAAATCCCATTCTCAGCATCGTTTACGCTCGGTAAAATTATATGCGTACATTCAAATTATGGGGACTTTTGACAACTTATTCCGAAAGGCAAAATGAAAGTGGAAACCAATATTCAACCCACCCACTTTAAATTTGTCTGAAGTGACGCCCGATTTTCGTTTAGCGCTACTGAGATATATATGAACATATTTTTTTTATCTATTGTATTAATAATTAATATATAAATAATAGTGACGTATTAAATAAATTTTGCCAGTAAATATTACAATGGTCATATTATATATATATATATATATATATATATATATATATATATATATAAACTTAAATTATGGTTTTGACTAGATCCTTAACTCTATTATTATTATTGTTAGAATTATTATAACTATTATTATATAAAATTAGTACAGTTATTTTTTTTCAAACAGTGTAACTATTTTTATTACGGTGATATTATTAACAACATGGGCTATGTTAACACAATAGGTCCTTTGTTTAAAAACTATATACTAATTTCCCTCCTAGTAATTTGCAAAGCATTCTCAGGAATTATTTCAACTTGTGAAAAAAATACAAAAGATTTTATGGAATTGTCGTTGGTCTTTTTTTAAGTCTTCATAAAACGTAAAAATACAAAATGTGGTAGCCTTTACAGGATGATAACTTCCTAGGGCAAGAAAAACGTACGATGTAAGCAAGTGGACCTCCGAAATGCCAATGGCTGCAGCAGAGGCCAGAGGGATAAATCTGATGAACTTTGGTTGGTAAAAATATCTCACCGCTAGGATCGCTTGTGTTCTCCCATTCCAAAAAGTGACACTCTTATAGCCTAGATGCAAACAGACGTGACTCAAGTTGGCCCGCCACATTGCCGAAAAAAAATCTTTTTTTGTCCAATCGTTTGTGCTCTATTTATGCTCATATGTGCCCGAACATGAACATTTGTGCTGTTAAACTGGCCATTTTAGAAAATATTTAATGTGGTGGGCCAACTTGAGCACAAGCTAGCCCGCCACATATTGAAAAACACAACATAACCAAATTTATTTAAGTCAATCCATTGTGTTCCATTTGTGCTCATATGTGCCCGAAAATGAACATTTGTGCTTTAAAATTAGAAAATCTAGAGAACATTTAATGTGGCGGGCTAACTTGAACCTTCCCTATATCATAAACTGTAGAAAAATATAGTTCAAGCTGGCCAGCCACATTTTTAAATATCAATTTAACAAAATTCTGTATTCACCATTCGTTTGTTCTTAGTTTGTGCTCATATGTGCCCGAAAATTAACGTTAGGGCTGTGAATCTAGGCCTTTTAGATAACCTTTAATGAAGGCGATCCAACTAGAGCTCAAGCTAGCCCACCATATTAACTGTTTTCTAGATTTTCTAATTATAGAGCACAAATACTCATTTTTGGGCACATATGAGCACAAACGAAAAACAAACGAATGGTGAAAACAGAATTTTGTTACATTGATATTTAAAAATGTGGCGGGCCTGCTTGAATTCAATTTTTCTACAGGTTATGGTATAAGGAAGACTCAAGTTAGCCCGCCACATTAATTGTTCTTTAGATTTTCTAATTTTAAAGCACAAATGTTCATTTTCGGGCACATATGAGCACAAATGGAGCACAATGGATTGACTTAAATAAATTTTGTTATGTTGTGTTTTTCAATATGTGGTGGGCTAGCTTGAGCTCAAGTTGGCCCACCACATTAAATATTTTCTAAATTGGCCAGTTTCACAGCACAAATGTTCATGTTCGGGCACATATGAGCACAAATAGAGCACAAACGATTAGACAAAAAAGGTTTTTTTCAGCAATGTGGCGGGCCAACTTGAGTTACGTGGCAAACAGGCTAAATCTTCTCTTTCTCTCTTCTCCGTCGCACTCTACAAGATACTTTGAAGGGTGGGATTAGGCAGCAGTCCTTTCCTCCCTCCATTCCTAATAATAGCAAACGACCTTGAAGTAAACCATAACAAAAATTCATTGTTCCCCGGCAACTTTCCTTTTGTTCTTTTTCAAACCCACTAACATAATTTGTTTTGAGTTTCACGAGTTGTTGGCGGGTACCTCTGTCTTGCTTCATCCTTTGCTTTATATAGATTAAATAATGTATTGATTTGTATATTTTTGTGTAAAGTTTAGTGATATCTAATTTTTTTAAATATGTATTTCATCTTCATTTTTGAAAGAAAGATTTTTACTATAAAATAATGAATCGAGGACAAAAATGTGCATACCGCGCCTGCTCAATTACACGATGTACTTAAAGTAATTTTTCCTAAATGGTTTCCCGTTTTTCCACGCAAACGAGGGTACTTCTCATAATTCTATCTTCCTCATACCTACCTTCTAATTGCTATTAAATGTGGAAAGCATTGACTGGCGTGAAGATACAATGAAAAAACAACACTACTAGAGCTTACTCTATTTACTTGAAAAACATATTTTAGACAGTGAAAATACATCATATTCAAATATAACATATGTACATTTTTGTATAATTATAATTACATTTAAACTTTATTTAACATTTTTAAGATAAATACTATACTTACTATGTTGACTTAATAATATAAAATGAGAGACTCCTTTAACACACTGGCTCAAAAAGTATTAATTATTAACTATATATATATATATATATATATATATATATATATATATAATCTAAACATTTTTTAAAGGGCTTTAAACTAAAAGTTTGTTACCCTTTAATTAAATAAAAGCTAATGGATATACTTTTGATTTTTTCATTTGACGAGAAAAAGGGGCGTTATAAGTTCATAAAAACCATTTTAATAACTATCATATTTTATAAATTAATTATATCTATGATAAAATGACCTCTAACTAAGCGTTTACTTAGAACCAGTGGCGCACTCATTGGGGTGGAGTAAACGGGGCACCTTCCCCCATAACCCCTAATAATTTCAATACAAACATAAATTATTTATTTTATAACTAAAACATTAGACACAGAAGATGAGTCGTATACATAGGCTCCTTTTTAAGACTTGGTTTAAGACTTTATATTCAAAACACACACATATTAAAAGTGCCACTTATATTCTCATTTGAAAAAAGCACAACCATAGTAGCTTCCATACATTGTATACAAGAAAATGTATATAACTAGTAGCCACCATTCTGGTAGTTAAGTTCGTTTTAGTTTTTAAGTTTCTTAACACAAGATATGGGTTATTACATCGAGGACCTCGCTTATATAGAGACTTCAGAATCACTCGCACCCCACCCAATTTCGGTTAAAATTAATACTAAAGTACTTCGAACTGACAAAGCTACCAGAGCGTGTTATTCAACACATTAACATATATTGACTTAGACCCGGGGTTCTCACATTTTAGACCGAAGGAGCCTTTGTACCAGAAAAAATGAATGGCCGATCTCTCATAAAAATATTTACACTAGTATTATGATCATTCAATAAATACATTTAAATCTCACAAGTCTTTTATAATTTAATACTTGAATGAATATAAAAGAAGAACTACACTACACCCCGACCTCCGCGTCACTTAAAAACAAGTTATATTTTGAGTGCGATGACTTATGAGATCAGGTAGTTTATAGCGTTAATACCAACGTACCAGTGTTTATTTGTGTACAGAGGTGTAATTTTTTTATCACGTAATATATAATTATTTTGCTAACAACACATAAACCGTACTAAATGTTGATCTCAATACACAGTCCAACACTTTATCTCAGTTGGTAGCTTGTTTGTATACTGAGCTAAAGGTCCCGGGTTCGATTCCCGGAATGTCCGAAAAACGTATCATTGGTTGACTGTGCTTTTCCCCTTTCACAATGATGAATTAACTGTCAGGGGGCTGGATGTTGTATTTGTTCTAGATTTAAGTTAGTTTGTCAGACTCTGAGGAAATAATCTACATTCTACGGTTTGTCTGTCACTAGTTTTATATCGAGTGTCACTCATTGAGCGTGAACAGGGAAAGAGGGAAGGGTTGATAGGGTGGGGTATTACCAAATTTTTCTCCCCCCATCGAAATGTGCCTCCCTCCATTTTGTTAAACTTCCCTCTGATATACTTGAATTTGAAGCTGAAAGATGGTTTGCATCAAACTTCAAAAAGATTATATAACAATCTATTATTATTTCTAAATGCTTAAGGAACACCCCAAATAGCTTTTAGTGGCATTCCATTTTCAAATATTTTCCACTGGCTTGGAGTCAAGCACCTAAAAACTCCTTAAAAATAGTTTCTTACAAACTACCTCGCCAACACTTATAAAGCTTCGCCGATACTCTTGATAGTCATCACAATAGGTTTTTTTTCATTGTGACTTACTACCCGTTTGAGTTGTACACATACATCAATTTACCCTAATGAACCAGGAATGAGGAATGTTACATTTTAGATTGAATGTACCTACATTTGCGTATATTGAGAGTGGGGTACCATTTTAGGGAAAATTACCCTTGTTACACCCGGCTGGGATTTGAACTTCAATCTTAGAGGACAACTTTATTTCCAACTGAGGGGGGGCGGGTAGGGTATATAGGTGGAGGACACACATATTATCTCCAACTTTGAGGGGGGCATATATTATTACCAACTTATATAACACAAATATAGCTGAATCTAATATTACCCTTTAAATATATAGTTTGACACACTCAGTTGAACATTAATATAAATTCACGATTTTCACTATACTACAAATTGGTTTATGAATAGGCCTACTTACAAGAGGGTTATTAAATTTATATTGAAAAGTTAACACATAATTTAAGTGAACATTTACGTCACCAAATACCTTAATGCTTTCATTAACTTGCGTACTATATACATTTGTTCATGTACTACAATAAACTATGTTCTTGTACAAAAACATATTCATGTGTGTCATACAGCCACGTGATTTATTAAATTTAGAAATAATGTTTCTAAAGTATGTTTTAAGATGGCACGGATAACATAAAACTATATCCACCTTGCATGGGGAGATTTTTCTTATAGACTACTGTCCACATTAATGAAGCAAGATCGATTTGTTTAATAAGGTTATAAAATGCATATGTGAAATCTTGCAGTTAAGTAAACTATTTAAACAAATCATTAAATTCACTATAGAAGGGGACTTTTCCATAAAGTAAAACTATTGAGGGTGACACGTTTACACGCCATGAAACCACTTACTATTTGTTTCGTAAATCTAATACAATGCCTAGATTCACGGGTGATATATTTTCCCCTTGGATAACATTTTCGGAGACATCACAAATAAGGGCGATTTTAATTTGCTTTATTAAGGAAATTACAGCAGTTAGGACTGAAGGTCTTGTTCATATTCATTAGGTGAAAAAATGTTATGAGCAAATAAAATATGAATCATGACTCCATTTTCCATCTCGTTCAGAAGGGAATACATCTTCATCTGACATCAGAATCTTTAGGGAAGTCATGGTGTATAACACCATATCTCTGAACTGGGGGGGGGGGGGGGGTTTCCTCAATGGTTTTCCACTCTCCCTCCACGCAAATGCGGGTTCACTTCCACTAATTCAACCTTCCCAATTCCTAATCCATTAGCGTAATTAGTACTTAGGCGTATAACCCGAACGGGTAGTAAGACGTGGTGCTAAATAATAATAATAATAAAAAGTGCTGCACTACATAGTCACATGATCCGAACAGAAGCAAGCTTGGCTAGTTCACGAGCAGACGTTACAGCAGCGCTGCGTGTTAGGGTAGAGCTGAGTGCTGGCCGGTAAAGTGAACGAGCCTTCCCTACAACTCTAGTAGCCTTAGTATAAGGAAGGACCCATCAAGATGACCAAGTAAACCTTAAAATTTGAAATTTCTCAGTGAGTTGAGTAATTGCAGGAGGAAGGGTAGCTTGGAGGTCAACATTTTCAAAAACTAATATATTTAATTACTTCTCTGTATTGTAAAGAATTTAAATTTATTAATTAGGTACGGGAAACAACACAAATAGACATTTACATAATAATAATAATAATAATGATAATAATAATAATAATAATAATTATTATTATTATTTAATATTGCATTCTGAGAAATAGTGGTGATGGAGTATAATAAAGAAAAAAACTTTTTGAGATTAGGAAAAAAATAAAATTTTGACAGATAAATAAAGATAAATCAAATCCCAGATAGCCAAAATAACATTAGACTATAAATTTCTCAAAGTGGGTTGGGGAATAAGGGGTCCAAAATCTACAAAATTAATAGAAACTACTACATCTCAGTGCAGTGTCGTTAAAAATTGAATTTTGGCATGACCGTAAATGCACCACTCCAAATAACTAATAAGTCTGAGCATTTTAAAATGTAACTCCATGAAATCAAGGGAGGGGTGGGGGGAGTTATAAAAAACCTTTTATCTATAGTTTAAAATCGAAATTGGGCTGGCAGGTAGAAGAACAACTATAGATAAAGAAAGTATTCTTAAAACTATGTGTTTAAATGGGAGTTAGAGAAATTATGATTGGGGAGGAGAAGGGAAAATTTTCAAAAACCAATAGAAACAATTACTAACAGAACAATTTATTTGATAAGCTGAGGTGCTTAGTACTAGAGTGATTCTTTCAAATTAATTCATGTTTAGTTAGTAAATTTAAACTATTTCTTTTTGTGTTCATTTCAACAATGTCTCTGCGTAAGCGAGCAAATATTGATGCAAAGACTGCATATATATATATATAAAATAGATTATATATATATTTATAAAATAGATTTTACTTCTTATAGGTAGTAGTTAATTTGTGGCTTCATAAACATACAAAGTTTTCGCCTCATACGTGTCTGAAATTGTATTTTTGGTAGTTTAGATCAGGGTTTCTCAAACTGCGAGGCGCGAAGGGATTTCAAATGAGGTGTGACCCAATTTCTCACTTCTTTCGACTTGCCTAAATTATGATTGACTAAAAAATTAATATTCTGTTTGGCCTATGAAGCAATAAAATTAATTAATATCTTACAAAACCTTACTATTTTTATAAACTTCTACAAAGCTCTTATCAGAAAATAACTAAATCAATTAAATAATAAATGTCTCATTTTTGTATTTTAACGTAAACAAGTTATTTTATTCTAAGAATAAGAGTCTTAACAATTAATTTTATGTTCATATAAGGCTCAAGAGTATAGAGTTTGAGAAAACCTGGTTTAGATGATTTGCTAAAAATAAGATAATTTACCCAACCAAAATGTGAGCGAAGCCGTGGGCAAACTCGAGTAAGTTAATATGATTATAAAAAAATTAATGATTGATTAATTCATTTAGCAAAATTAATAAACAAATATACTTAGAAAGACTGATAAAATATACTTTGGCACTTAAAAAAAATATATTCAAAATTCAAAATAAAACAAAATTATTAAAATGGTGTAACCACATGTATGTGCTAATTAATAAAAAACGGTACGGGTACAAAACTTTTTATTTCTGGTACAAAACGGTACAAAAATTATTATTATTATTAGCACCACGTCTTACTACCCGTTCGGGTTATACGCACTTACGCTAATGTGTAGTGGTAGGGTGATTGTGAGATGAAATGAAGGACCTACAGTTTAACGTGGAATCCGAACCACGGTGGTGGCCTGGCACTCCCCACATTAACAAGATGGCTTGTCAAAAATTAGTACAAAACCTTGGCAATGTAAAAAGTTTAACATACAAAAGTGGTACTACAGGCTAATGGACGTGCTGCTATACCTTGGGAAGTAGTAAATTGAGAAAAGACTAATATATTTTGAAACGGTAGTATATACTATTTAACTAAACACTACACACCTCGCCATCTATTAGCATCACTACAAATCTTAACGAATGTTTCCGGAGACAGCAAAACATATTTTAATAAATGGTCTAAAAATTAACTTTACAAAAAGTCGTTTGGCCTAAAAGGCATTTGGCCTAAAAGGCGTTTGGCCTAAAGTCATTTGGCCTAAAGGCATTTGGCCTAAAAGGCATTTGGCCTAAAAGGCATTTGGCCTAAAGGCATTTGGCCTAAAGGCATTTGGCCTAAAAGGCATTTGGCCTAAAGGCGTTTAGCCTACACTTTAGGCCAAATGCCTTTTAGGCCAAATGACGGGTACCCTTCCTTCCATCGTGGGTTTTTAGATCATAATTTTCCATCGAACACACTATGTTGTGCGACCAGGTGGTTAATGGTTTCTTCTCCTGCCTTCAGGTTCCTATTCTTGGATTATCTTCGGTATACGGGCGCCTTCAATTTATTGTTATTATTATTATTAAGCTAATAATAAAAAGTAAAAATAATAATGATAGTAATAATAATAATAAATACAGTAAAATACTTGTCATTAATTTACTCGGATGGTTACAAGGTCTAAAGCATCATTATCTCAAAATACTCGATTATTGATGATGGTTACACCGGGATTCGACTCTAAGCTTGATATATCTAGGCTTTTATTTCAAATGCGCTATTTCACTGTGGCTACTAATGCGGATGCAATTCCCTCTAGGCAACCCTTTTCATCCCAACCCTTTTACTAAACCACTAAAGCTCTAATATTTAAAGATAAATAATGGATGGAAGTTAAATTAACTTGTGAGGTTTGTAATTTTTTAGGTATGGTTGACTTTCACAAAATTGGAACTTTTGATCAAATTCAAAATTTACTAAAATATGTTTTTTTATTCATATGCCTCGAACATTATAATTTTAATACGTTGACAATTTTAAAATCGGTGTACATCCCTAACTGAAGTGACAGCATATATTTGCGATGATATGAGTGTTTATAAGTAATATTTCAAATTGTCAGAAAATACCAAATCTACAATAAATGGATTATAACTAAAAGGTTATATGCTATGAGTGATGTTCTTTGATCTTCGCTTACTAAAGACAAAACGTAATGGAACCTTAGATTATAGGCAAAAGGTTATATGCTATGAGTGATGTTCTTTGATCTTGGCTTACTAAAGACAAAATGTAATGGGACCTTAGAAGTTTAGTTAAGATTAAATTGTGGCTCAAACATAAATTTATTTTGGGAAGGGTGAATATATTGAATATGATATTTTATTAGTTAATTTCAATTTAAAAATCTAGGGAAAACTTACATTGTTTATAGCGGTAGACATATTCAATATTATTACTATTATTATTATTATTATTATTATTAGCATTGCGTCTTACTACCCGTTCGGGCTGTACCCACTTACGCTAATGTGTAATGGTAGGTTGATTGTGAGATAAAATGGAGGACTTACAGTTTAACGTGGAATCCGAACCACGGTGGAGACCTGGCATTCCACACATTCACAAGTTGTGATTAATACACGTCTTGTCAGAGGTGAAGGAAGGGTTTGGTATATTCAATATTAAATCGTAATCTTGGATCTTGCTCTTAAAATGAAGCTTATTCCGTCGACACATTTTCAATGCTTTATTATATATTTGTACTTCCTGTTTTAAGTATTTATTGAAATCGTTGATGGTGTTGAGGATGAAGAAAGGGACAAATGTCAACGAATTTTCTCCCGTCAGCCCGTTACTGAGAATAATTGCCTTAGTTTTTGATTAAATGTAGACTGTAAACCAACAATGTAAAGTATATTTTAGTATAAAAAGTGCCAGATGCACAATTATTTTGTCCTGTTACGTTGAAACATAATTATGTTTACTTTACAGGAAAACCCAGATGTAATGACTGAGATGGCACAAGAAGAGGAGCCCAGCTCAGAGAAGAAGACGCCATTGACGGAACAGGAAATAGCGTGATAGAAAAGATGCCCAAATGATTTGATTTAATTGAATAATGAGGCCTTTTACAGTCTTGCGTAGGATTATTTATTTGAAAATGTGAGATTTCGCTGAATTTCTTTAAAAAAAAAGAAAAAAAAAAGACAAGCATATTAACCAGTGTGTGTGTCAAGTATAACTATCATATAAATGTGATAATATTAACAGACTTAACTTATTTACTATTATTCATTCTATAACTATTTAAATACATCATAACTAGGAGAGATAATAAAACGTTTACTGTTGTTTTGTACTGCTGTTTTTAAATTATTCTTGGCATTTGAAAAAAAAAAATGCTTTGATAAATATTTTGAGGAACAATTGCACTCTCGTGTTAGACTGAACTACTGATGACAGGAAAATCGGGGTTAAAATTCTGATCAACTCTTCTAAGGGTGGTTTCCCCTGAAAGGTTCTCCACTCTCCTTCCACGCAAATGCGGGTAGATTACCTCTAAAATGCTTCTTTCCTCAATCCTATCCTATTAAAGTAGTTATCATATATGCTTAAAGCCTGAGAGGATAGTTGGATGCAATGATAAAAAAAAATATGTTTACACACCCAATTCGGTGAATGAATGGCTTAAGGCGTCACTATATTAGTAAATTGGACTGCCGATGATGAGGAGATTGGGGTTCGAATCTTGGTTTAGTGAACTAAGGTTGTCTTTTTCCTAGCTAGGTTTCCGCTAGTACACTTTCTCTAAATTAAACCTTACTCACTAAAACAAACGCGTAGTGAGAACATGGGCGTGCATCCTGAATAGGTAGTAAAATGCGGTTCTTAAATAATAAAAAAATAACATAAATTATGATTTGATGAACCACTCGAAACAAATGTGACTTCTACAACACCTTTTGAAGTTTTATTTTAGAAACCAACCGCCTCGGTGGTGTGGTTGGCTAACGCGCTAGTTTCATGTAGAGCTAGACTGCCGATGACGGGGAGATTGAGGTTCGAATCTCGTTCGGGTGAACTGGGGGTGGTTTTCCCTGAATGGTTTTCCACTCTCCCTCCACGCGAATGCGGGACCACTTTCTCTATATTCAACTTTCCCAATTCCTAACCCATTAGTGTAATTAGTACTTATTATTATCATTATTATTAGCACCGCGTCTTACTACCCGTTCGGGTTATACGCACTCACGCTAATGTGTAATGGTAGGGTGATTGTGAGACGAAATGGAGGACCTACATTTTAACGTGGAATCCGAACCACGGTGGAAGCCTGGCATTCCCCACATTCACAAGATGTCTTGTCAGAGGTGAAGGAAGGGTTTGATAATCGGATAAGTTAGTGCCGGGACCGAGGATTGAACCCCGGATACCCAGCACAGAAGTTTGACACCTTACCCCTATACTACCAGGTTACCAATTAGTACTTAAGCGTATAACCCGAACGGGTAGTAAGACGCGGTGCTAAGTTTTCTTTTAGTAACCAAACTGAGCTGAGCACGATACAAATTGGCGCTAAAATGTAGTGTTTATCAGTTTTACTCTTCTCAGGATGTTACTTTATTTTATATGACAGGTGTTTGCCAAAGGTCTCGATATTAATAACCCACGAGTGAGGAGCAGCTTCAACATGTTTTGGTTGTGGAAATTGACGATATAAACTTCCGTCGCCAACTGTTATGGATGTAATTAACAAAATGCTTCATTTATCGCTGGAAACAGTGTTGCCAACATACATCCTTAGATGATGGAAGTGAGTGTCCTTGAAAAATTTTCCTGATATTTTTTTTTTTTCAAATAGTAAAAGTTAAAATGTAAAGTCTTTGATCATTCATTTTACACCACAAATTTTGACATGGGTGTTATTTTGACATAACCAATTATTTCAGAATTAACGTGAAAACTCAGAACGTTTTCAACGCGTCTCAGCACTACGGTAAGCGGACCCGCTAGACTCCGTTTATATGTATGCTTAACGCTTAACGCATAATTAACTAATAGCAAATAGTACCAGCTTCGGTGGACACAAGGTCTAACGCACTACTTTCGCAGTAGACTAGACTGCCGATGACGGGGAGATAGAGGTTAGAATCTCTGTCGGATGTACTGAGGGTGGCTTTCCTAAATTACATTCCAATTTTCTTCCACGCAAATGCGGGTACACTTCCTTTACATTCAACCTTCCTAAAACTAAACACATAAGAGTAATTAGTACATAGGCGTATACCCCGAACATGGTGCTAAAAAAAAGGGCTATGTACTTATAAAGTCCGTTCACGATAGGTTTTTACCTGGATGACAGTTGTAAAATCAAATGTTTAGGTTTTGGGTTGCCAACACTTCTAAAATATCACAGTTTTGTTATAAATGTTAAGATATTTAATTACCTGTTATATATTACATTTAAAATAACGTAAACTTAAGTTTTCTCATATTATTTTATTTTTTAAATAATTTCTTTTTATCCAACTCGAAATAATATTCTAAACATAATTATTATTATTAACACCGCCTAAACATAATTAAAAATATTTATTCTTCGTTTTGGATCGTTATTGATTTTTGTGTAATATAGTGCACACATCAATACCTTTTAATACAAGCCTCGTATTTACTTTGAGAATAGAAAGTTCTTGTCATTTTTTTTACATAGAATAAATTATTTTATGATTATTTTATTGTATTTTGAAATATTTAACTGAATAAAATATTTTCATCAACAGCGTGTCTGCATCATTGTAAACCACTTGTTTACCGTTATGTTCAATCATATGGTTTAGATTCGTCAGTCGCCATTTTGAAGCTATTTTCGTTAGAAGTTTTTGTGAAAGTGGTGTGAATATTTTTCTTAAGTGGAATAAAACGATAAATAAACTTTGTGTCCGTCCTCAAATAAATATTTAAATAATATTGGCCTAAATTACTTTGGTTAGCTATCAGAATAATATATTACCATCTGTTTTCATTACAGTCAACCAAAGTGATAGATATCAGCTGTTGGCGTAGTGATATATTAGGGATTACTTCTAGTAACATTTCGAGCTGTCATCTAGGTAAACTTAGCTCGTGAACGACTTATACTAGCTATCCGTAAGGCCTGCAGTCGGTATTACATAAATCCGTACAAGCTGGATCGACCATTTGGGTGGTAGAGAAGGGAAAACGAGTTAAGGGCAGTATTTTTGCAGTTTTTATATTGAAACATTCTTTTCTGACAAAAATAAATAAAATATTGCTCAGGTATAAATATTTAGTTTAATTTTCTTCATATTGTGATATCAACAGTTGTTGAATATCTGTCAAGGGTGTCCTGGAATTTAATGACAACTGTTTCTCTTCATTAAAAAAAGTTCCTCATCTAATACCGCTATACTCATGACAGATATTCAACAATTAGTTAACAAATAAATGTACATTGGAGCGCGCATCAAAATTAAATCATTAATGATGAGAAAGAAATCCGTCGCCATTTTTCTGGAGTTGTCTAAAGGCTATCTTTTTTTTTTTTTACCGCGTTTTACAACCCGCTCATGTTATACGCACATGCACTGATTACGCTAATTGTTTAATAGATTACAAAGTTTATATTTAGTTGAAGTGCACCAGCATTTGCTTTAGTAGAGAGTGGAAAACAATTTTGTAAAAAACTCCTCAGTACACCCGACTGAGATTCGAACCTCGATCTCCCCATATTCGTCAGTCTTGTCTATTGTGAGAGCAGTGCATTAGACCGTGTCACCAGCGAAGCGGGTCTTCATCGTTATTATAATTTTATAAAATCTATCAAATAAAATTAAGGCTGTGACATGCTGAAACTTAATAGTTATTTCTTTGAATTGGACAAATTAGTAAACCTTTTCATCAGATGATACAATATTTCGTAATATTACGGATACAGGGTGTGTGAATGTGATTGAAATAGCTTATGAGTTGTGGACTATAGACAAAAACCTGTCCGGGAATTTTTTGCCTGTACTCCTCATGTAATTGTAAATAAACTTTTCTTAGAAACTATGCAACCTATGATACCATATAAATACAACTTCATAAGCTTTTTATTTTGTAAAATAGTACAAGGATTATCCATACGTGGTGAGCAAACAAATTAGATTTTGTCGGAACTAAGAGCTTTCACTCAGTACGATCTCTCTCACACGCACAATGATGTAAACTAATGTAATTCCAGAGCAGTTTTTTTGATAGGTCTTACCGTTTAGCCACAAGGGAACTCCAACGAAAGGTCCGCACCGACTTTAATGTTGCTCCACCATTTATTTTTTTTGGGGGGGGGGGGGGGGGGTTAAAAATTTAAATTTTTAACTTTTAGGAATTTTACCGTCTGTTACAGGCTGGACGCTATAAGTTTGCCAAATTTCAAGTTTATAGCTCATCTGGAAGTGGGTAAACATTAATGTCAGTTGGTGAGTAAGTCAGCCGTATGGCTTTATAATAAACAGTAAAATACGAACTAACATACGCTAAACCATGTTAATTTGGCAGTGGGCTACGTCAGAAAAGATTGCAACACTACCTCTAAGAATATATACAAGAAACAGAGGAAGAGAGTGATATAGTTATGCGAGATATATACACACATGACTAACGACAGTTACAGCTCTCTCTCTCTCACACACACCCATCTTGTTAAAATGAGGATAAACACTCAAAAATAAAATTGCCGAAGCAAAACCAATTTTGACTTAGTTTTATTTTTTACCGTGCTCTTCGTCCTTTCTATCAACATTTGTAAGCTAATGAGGTAGAGAAGAGTAAAGTAGAATTTAGAGGAATTATACCTGAATTTGTCCAGAAGACGAGGGGAAAAAGTATTCAGGAAAAACTCCTCCGTTCACTCATCAGGGATTCGAACCTGGACCTCCCCATCACCGGTAAACCATTCCAATCAATGTTGACATCTGATCCCACGTGCCAATCGAAGCGAGTGTGATGTCTTACTCCACATTCCAAGATATCAGCATTACCCCCACGCCAATTTAGTAACAATGAATAATGTTAGGGGTGTCCTGGTGGTCTAGGGGTAAGGTGTTAGTCTTCTGTTCTGAGGGTCCGGGGTTCAATCCTCGGTCCCGGCACAGATTTATCTGACTACCAAACCCTTCCTTCACCTATGACAAGATGTGTATTAATCACAACTTGTGAATGTGGGGAATGCCAGGCCTCCACCGTGGTTCGGATTCCACGTTAAACTGTAGGTCCTCCATTTCATCTCACAATCACCCTACTATTACACATTAGAGTGTGTATATCCCGAACGGGTAGTAAGACGTGGTGATAATAATAATGATAATAATAATAATAATGTTGGGTTTCTAGGAAGTGTACGTGCATTTTCATAGAAGGAAGATAAACACTTTTCAGGGAAATCTACTCTTAATATAACTGGCAGGGATGTAAACCATCTACATCCCCACAACCAGCAAATCGGACTATATGATTTTTGACACCATAGCCTACGTGCCCACCAATGTGAATATTATTTCAATGGCTAGATATGCGTCAACTTAACATGTTTGAAATCCTGATGTGGCATGCTGGGGTTTAAATAAGGTTGGCTATCCTGGAGATGGATTTACATTTTATATGGGTGTATTATTTTTTTTTATTATTTAGCACCGCGTCTTACTACCCGTTCGGGTTATACGCTTTAAGTATTAATTACGCTAATGGATTGGGAATTGGAAAGGTTGAATTAGAGGAAGTGAACCCGCATTTTCGTGGAGGGAGAGTGGGAAACCATTTAGGAAAAACCATCCTCATTTCACCCGACCGAGATTCGAACCTCGATCTCCCCGTTCTCAGCAGTCTAGCTCAACACGAAACTAGCGCGTTAGCCAACTACGCCACCGAGGCGGGTTATATGGATGTAACCCTTCTGATTGGCGTAGTTAGCTAACACGCTAGTTTCGTGTTGAGCTAGACTGCTGAGGACGGGGAGATCGAGGTTCGAATCTCAGTCGGGTGAAATGAGGATGGTTTTCCCTAAATGGTTTTCCACTCTACAGCCACGTAAATGCGGATTCCCTTCCTATATATTCAACCTTTACAATTCCTTACCCATTAACGTGATTAGTACTTAAGCGTATAACCCAAACGGTTAGTAAGACGCGGTGCTAAATATAGTATTGTTATATGGGTGTATTGTAATACCTTCTCCAGGTGAATGCTGAGAGATTACCTTTAAAACCTATACTCATCCTTTTCCTTTAGGGTTGTAAAAAAAGTAGACGAGAGTAAAACGCGTCGGACTAAATTATTATTATTATTATTATTATTATTATTATTTATATTATTATTATCATCATCATCACCGCGTCTTACTACCCGTTCGGGTTATACACACTTACGCTAATGTGTAATGGTAGGGTGATAGTGAGATGAGATGGACGACCTACAGTTTAACCTGGGATCCGAACCACGGTGGAGGCCTGGCATTCCCCACATTCACAAGATGTCTTATTATTATTAGCACCGCGTCTTACTACCCGTTCGGGTTATACGCACTTACGCTAATGTGTAATGGTAGGGTGATTGTGAGATGAAATGAAGGACCTACAGTTTAACGTGGAATCCGAACCAGGTTGGAGGCCTGGCATTCCTCACATTCACAAGATGTCTTGTTAGAGGTGAAGGAAGGGTTTGGTAATCAGATAAATCTGTGCCGGGACCGAGGATTGAACCCCGTCCGCCAGCACAGAAGTCCGACACCTTACCCTTAGACCACCAGGTCACCTCTAAATTATTAAATCCATCTATTGGACTGAATTAAGTTTCTTGTTTGTTTGTTATTTTATCACCGCGTCTAACTACCTATTCAGGTTATCCGTTTATTTGATGATTAGGCATGGGGCAGGAATGAGGAAGGAAGTATTTTTAGATGTAAGCTACCCGCATTTGCCTGAAAGGAGAGTGGGAGACTATTTAGTAAAAACCAACCTTAGAGTTAGATCATTCGGCCACTGAAACGGTTAGATAAGAAAGTAGAGGTTCAATTAAATTTAATAACCCCTTTACAGGACCAAATCAGGGGACTATTATTCAGTCCAAAAACAACATTTCCAATAATTCGAAACAATTTTGTTATTTTGGATCCTTCGTCACTTATATTTAATATTTCTAATTAGTTTCAAAATTATAGTTAGAAGTTTTATGAATGGTGGGAATGTTGGATCAAGAGCGTGGTCGGCTAACCATTAAACCACCTCCTTTCTTCTTCACAAGCCACGAATAGATTTATTCTTTAATCTACGTCTAAAATCAATTACCTACATTATTTGCGTATATCCTGAACGTGTAGTAAGATGCGGTGCTAACAATAATAGTCATAATAATAATAATATTATTAATAATAATAGCTTCTAAATTATTACATCCATAATAATGTATTAAATGATACATTTTAAATTAGAATTATATATGAAAATATACAAATATATATTAATTTCATATATTCTACGATGTATTCGCGTACCCCAGGTTGAAAACCACTGTGTTGAAAATTTCTTAATCCATGGAGGAGATTAATCATCAATGTAAAGAGAACAGAAGGTAGAGAAAGATGGAGAAAGACATCTGATTGGCCGAGCCTGTGACGTCACTCATTACACAAACCAGCGCTTTAAGTACACAAAGCTATATGAAAGACAAAATAAGTTGTTAAAAATTAGGTCATATTTTGGAAATTTAAATAGTAAATAAATCTTTAAAATCCACACCAATGTCCAACTAATGTAATTATTCTACTTATTACAAAAAAAATGTATGGTTGTTTTAGTATTAAAATATAACTGCTGTACACTGGGTGACGTAGGCAATGACATAATCAAATTTTTCCTAGTGGCGCTGCCTTTCTATAATCTATACATTGTAAATCATGGCTATACATTTTATGAAGAAGAGACTCCTTTATCCTGCCGCGAAAGTAACCAATATAGCCAGCTTATCGCGGGCAATACTTATTTTGTGATGTAAGTGAGTCCTATATTCCCGCTTCCATTAATAATATCTTCCTCATCTTACTTTTATTACGTTACCACCTCTACGCTTTTCATGGACATTATCGATTATTCAGTCGAATAACCTTTTGTAACATTTTAAAAAGCTACCAAATTTATTCCTCCTCATGTTTAGTCCAGGTCTACTCGATCTACTTTCACGTATCCCTACGTCAAGTCTTTAGATATAACTTTTGATGGATATTATCAATACATCCAACATTAATAAAATATTAACGTCAATTTTTACCGCAAAAAATAGATTTTTATATTCTGAAAGTTTTTTCCTAGCAAAATAATACTGTTTTATTCAATGTACGTCATAGAATTACGTAACCAATATCATTTCCGAGGAATCTGTTGGTTTAATGGAGATAAACGTTATCTTCTCTTTCTCTCTTAGTTAACTGTTGCCAAATCTCCTCTATCTCAACTATGTTGGAATGTGGTGTGCTGGGGTAAGAAGGAGCTACTGGCAACCTCGATCAACCAGCGTTGCGAAACTTGTCTTATATTTGAGGGGAGATTGACCACACATAAACGAGAGAATGACAACACTGTTTCCCGATAGTAACCATGCAGTTTCTTCAGAGATGATAGTGAGGGTAGAGCTTCGGATTTTGACAGATGGTGTAAATGTCAATATCTAAAAGCGAATTATATTGAGCATTGATCAATGTTGGCTATTTTGCAATACTTTTTTTTTTGTCTTCTCTCCATTCACCCTGGAAGGTAGAGTCATAGCTGGATGTATTACACTATGGTCCTCTCTTATAAGCTACACCTTAGTGAAACCATGCAAGGTAAGCTTGCTACCTTATATAGTAAACGAAGAGTACATAGGGTGTACCAAATTTGGTAAGACTTTATCTAATTAGGTTTTCATTTCATATTTTGGCCGTCTCTATGGTCTAGAAGTCAAGAGTTCCTGGCTACGGATCTAGAGGTTCCGGTTTCAATCCCTGGTACTTCCAGATTTTCTATGAAACAATCGGTCAGGAACAGGGCTAAGCTCAGTCTCATGAGGCCAAATGAGGAGCTTCTTCTTGAATTAAAAAAGTAATGACTCCGATTTAGAAAACTAAGAAAAAGGAACGAAGGGTTCGTCGTACTGACCACATGACACCTTCTATCTGCAGAAGTTGGTAATATTTTCAGCAGCCACTCGGTCGGTAAGACTCGATGGTGGGCTAACACCATGGAGTTTATAAATATTTTTTAGGCCAACATTATTTTAATAATCACTACAAAATAGTTCAGTCAATTATATTTTTATTATTTATTTAGCACAGCGTCTTACTACCTGTTCGGGTTACATGCCTAAGTACTAATTACGCTAATGGGTTAGAAATTGGGAAGGTTGAATTTAGAGGAAGTGAACCCGAATTTGCGTGGTGGGAGAGTGGAAAACCATTTAGTAAAAACCGCCCCCAGTTCATCCGACAGAGATTCGAACCTCGATCTTCCCGCCTTCGGCAGTCAAGCTCATAGTCAATTATAATCATGTTGGTTTTATATTATGGCACATTTAAACAACCAAGCCAACTTTTATTACTGCGTCTTATTACTCATCTGGGCTACATGCACTTAATTATATTAAGGGGGACGGGATTAGGAAGGTATGACTTTTTGGAAATGTTCCAGTATTTGGGTGGTGGGGGAGTGGGATATCAGAAGAAAAAACCCTCAATACAACCGGTCGGAACTTGAACCCTACCATCGACAAACAAGACTAAATTAGCTTGACCTTTAGACGACGTGCCCACCGATGCGGGTCATACCAACTTTGATTAGCTTAAATAAATGGCCTATGTTCTGTATTAGTCCAAAAATTTTAAAATCTTCTTTATTTTCTAAAATTTTGGTCATGCAATTTCTTTAATGATTCTTAAGCGAGCAAAGAATTATATATAAAAAAAAAATGCAGGTCCCATTTTAGGTGCCAAATGTGTGTACCAGTTCTAATCTTAATTTATCAATTAGCTCAAAAAGTTACAAGGGACTCGTAGATATACGGATATCTGAACGAATAGGTCGTTTTCATATGGCATAAGTAAAAAGCTAGCAATCTGTCGAGCTTTCCACTGGTTACTCTTAAATAATTCACGTTTCTTTCTTCTCTGTTTTCTCTCTCTATACTACGTTACCATCCTCCCCGTGTCTCCTTCTAGCGCTACCTCTCTGTTCTCTCCTTATTTCACATCCGACCTTGTTCCTCAGTTCTCACGGTAGTCTGTACCGGTCAGCATCCTACCGCGCCGATATCGTTCACTAAAGACTACCCTATCCACTACCACCCGCGTTTTGGTGGTCCACTGTCACGCGATTATAGCCTTTACCGTCATTAAAAAAAAATCAACCCGTTTTAACTGGCAAGTGTTCTAACAGTTTTCGTTAAAAGGTTTGTGTGTTCGACAGGGCTAAAGATATTCTTACACGAAATAAAATATAAACGTATGTTGAAAACAGATGTGTGAAGAACCATATTATTTATTTGTCAATTAGACCTAGGAAAATGAATTAATAGTAATAATCGACGTATTTAGATTAATGTGGTGGACTTATATATATATATATATTGTAATCCCTAATTTTATTTTTCGACATATTATTTGTTCCACTCCGTAAGGATAATGGAACCAGCAAAGCTTTAAGTTACTTCTGTGATATTAGGAAACCTTCTTAACAATTATTTGTTTACGTAGGAAATTTTTAATATATATAAATTTAAAAATATAAAAATAATAATAATTTTTTGCTTATATAGTGTGTTAAAAGAAAACAAGTACTTTTTTTTTAATCGCGTGGCAACTTTTGAGTGGTTCTAACCCTGGGTAGACTTACTCCCAAATGTGTTATTGAGATCAAAAGAGACATATTTCAGTGTTTTAGGAGGATAAGAGTTTCTTAAAGGGGGTCATTTTAACATATTTACTCATTTGGAACTTAATTCGGCCCATGACCAATTAATAACGTTCGCGATTCCCTTAAGTTATTCATAAGAAATCGGATGGTGGCTTCCTTTGTTCTCTGTGTACTCGTTGGCTATAAAAAAGAAGAAGAGGGGAATCCCCTCATGTTTACACTAAGATAGAGGATTGTCCGAAAACATACGCCATATAATTACAGTAATCCCTTGAGGTTTATGCCTCAATCTTTTACAGCTAGATTTCAAACGATCAATAAAAAAACATTACAAACAAAATTACGTTTTTTCTTAACGCCAAGATCATACAGTCCGATTTTCTTGGGAAGAGCCTTTTAATAAAATACAAACACATTTTTTTGTGATCAACATTTAAAATATTTTACTATATTATTAGGGTTATTTTATAGGTATAGATAATATCTATCAAACCTGATATCTGAAGCTAATATGACTCGAGGAATGACTATATTAAAGTAGATCTATCATGTTTGTATTGGCTTTTTTTTTATACAGTTATAAAAGCTACGAAAATCATATCCATGTATTTATAAGTCAAATAATGTCATTTGCAACTATCACTTTTATTGATCATATTATTTATTACCTGTAAACTATGAAATAATGTTTTTATTAAATTAAAATAATATCAATGTTGATCACAAAAAAAAAGTTTTTAAGTTCTATAAGTTACCTCACAACAACATCCTAGTGAAGTCTTGCTGGTTCCACTTACAAGCGTCACTCATTAATAATCCATGTTTTGGAAAGAAAAAAAAAGCCACAGTCTATTTTCCCTCAAATAAACTTTAAATATAATGTTAAAACAACATTCTAGTTAATACTACGTAAAGAGCTTACTGACTTGTTTATTAAAACATTGTTCAAGCTTAAAACTTTGTTTTCGGGCTTAGTTTTATTCGTTTCAGTGGGGATTTCACAAGCTTTTTTTTTTATAACACTTGATTTTTTTTAAACAAACGTTCAGGTTTTTATTTATAAGCAATACACTATTTAATATATTTTTTTAAAATATAACCTTACAACAAGCCGTGTTAATATATTAAACAAAACTATACTAAAACATCTCACTCTTAAAAATCCATCCATAATACTTGGAGCTAGGTGTTGAAAGGCTTCTTGTATCCACACCTCTCTTGCTATATTGTTTTAGTATCGCATATTACTACCCGCTCGTGTTATACGCCCTCTCATTATAGATAAGGCCACTGGTCCTAAAACAGGCCATGTTGTCTTTAGTTGTAACTTTTGATAGCTATATCAACATCTATAAAAAAATTAATATAGAAGTTAGCACACAATAAAACCTGTTTGTATTTTCTAATAAACCTTTTATATTATTATTATTATTATTATACCTTAGCTCAGTCTTAGCGCATATGTCTATGAGCTAAGGTCCTGGGTTTGATTACCGGCATGATCGAAAAATGTATCATTAGCGAAATGTGGGTTTAATCTTTCATAATGATGAATTAACGTCCGGGGAATGTGTGTTGTGTCGGTTCTATATTTAAGTTAGTTTATAAGTCGTGTCTGATATAATCAATTGGTTCAGAAAGCTCTCGTTAAATTATTAAAATGTATGATAGGCCTACACTTGTGTGACAGCTACCTTGAGCAACGCGTAACATAACAAGCGGATTCCAGCATCCTCAGCCTTATACTCTTAATCCTGGCAGGGAAATATACTCACCATCTTTACCAGACATGTTTAATATATGTATAGTAATTTAATTATATTACATCTTTTGTTATGGAGTCGATCGTTATGGAAACTTGTATATAAATACATTTTATGACACCCCGATGTTGAAAGCATTACCTTTATTACGCATATTTGAAGGATTTTACAGCTTACACCACTTTGTGGCATTTTTTTAGGCATTTTCGGGACATTTTTTCTTGTTTTTAATATTATCATGCAGTTTGTCATTTTTAGAATCATTAGACAAAATTCGTCTCACACAGCGAGTAGTTTTTTAATCCATAAATTTATTATTTCCATTTACTTGAAGCATTCGTGTTTTCATGTAATTATTAGTACGGTCCCAGACATTAAACAATCAACATAGCCTAGTGTTTTCTGATAGAACAGTACCAAATAATTAAGTTTCTTTTAATAGGTGTATTGGCCATACAATTAATTATTTATTTCCTCCTTTGCAAGATTCCACAGCCACTACCATAAACGAACAATAAGAACAAATAAATGTATTTTAAATGCATTATTTGATTTTTAAAAGCATCTTTTTTATTTTTGAGGAATAAAAAACTGAGTTTTTAAAACCATCTTTTTTTGTTCTTAAAGGCATCAAGGCCTTGCTAATTATATTTATAATAATCAGGAAACATAAAATCATTTAACTATGAAGAGATTTTATATGTGGATACGTGAAAAAATGCATCAGTCTCGTCTTGTCGACTAATCATGAGGAGGTTGTGGATATATTCTAGGCTGGGCGCTTAAGTAATAATCAAGCTAATTGGTTAGGAATTGGGAAGGTTGAATTTAGAGGAAGTGAACTCGTATTTGCGTGAAGGGAGAGTGGAAAACCATTTAGGGAAAACCACCCGCAGTTCACCCAATTGAGATTCGAACCTCAATCTCCCTGTCCTCGGATGTCTAGCCCCTCACGAAACTATCGCGTTAGCTAATTGCACCACCGAGGCGGGCGACATCTAGTAACTACGCTCATTGATGTAAGTGTGCGTGTGTGTATATATATACTTATTTGATCAAGTTTTGCTAAAGAAGCTGCTTAGTATTTTAAATATCAGAATATGCCCTAATATAGCTTAATATTGTAGCTAAACATTTTTCTTGCTTTTATGAGTATAGTTTTAAAAGTATGCATGCGAACAAAATTAACAAAGTACAAATTAAGATATATCATTTTTCTGAACGGGGGCATCTAAGACTTCAGCCCCTGAATCACTTAGTTATCTGTGTGGCCCTAGTTCAAACGCTCCATTCACATAAGTCCATAATAAGTCAAAAATATATAATCATTTATTAATAAGATCACACGCTCAGGTAATCCTCGTCCTCACAGATCATGTTGACCTCCGTGCAATGCGTGATGCTGTAAATAGCCCTTGGCCAATTCCTCCTTCCTGTTCCGATCCATAGTGGATGTATTATGTATGAAGGTGTTCTACATGGAATGTGTGTGACGTGGGGAGGGATTTACCCCGTTTCATGACTGTTAGGCTGGTGTTATACTACGCGTTTTTACTGGTCCGGCAAAACTAATAATTTATTAAAATCAATAATGTTTTCCACATTGAAATTTTTTAATAATTGTGCTCTTGAAGCTGAAGTATTATTGAAAGACCCAGTAGTATGTAAATATTGGGTTCATCCTCTCTATATCGAATAGGAGTCAAACGAAAATGTTATCACATTTAACGGCAGTATTCGATAACATGAAATAATTTCACATGTCAACAAATGTGCCTGCACATAACCAAACAGAGCACAACATTTAGAAGCGCAATAAGTTCAGATGAAAGATTGAGCATGACATTAGTAATCGATATCGAACAGAAGCAAGGAAACGGACCTGCACAAACACACAGTGTGACCACCTGCACTTGAATGAACGTGTCATTTCAGCTACCTTGTCCCGCCACGCCGCAGCACGATGCGATAGCGTCCAGTGAGTGCGGCAACACCGCATTAGTGTAAAAACTCGAATTCATATTTAAAAAAAAGGTGTTCCTATATTGTGGTCGAATCGTACCGGTAAAACGCATAGTGTGACACCGGCCTTACTAGTTCATAGTATTCACTACCACAGTTAGGCCTACTATTGTATGCAAGAGATTCACATACTTTGTGTCACGTGGGGCGTTTACCTCGAGTGCCTTTAATAAATTTCCCTCGAATAGTTACCTCTAGGCATTTCGGACAGAAACAGAAGAGTAGGTTTATCTTTTTTACTGATAGTGCCCTATAGTGTTCAGAATATATCAATCTATATAAGTATGTATTTGTTTACTGGTGTCTATGTGTGGATTTTACGATGGATGGTCTTCAACTTCGAACCAACAGAGTTTTTATACTGCTTTAACTTTTATTAACTTCATACCTTTTATATTTTTAAGTGTAGTTTCTAAGTTAAGTACATGGCACCTTATTTTACCATTTTTAAAAACGCACTCTTCCTTAAAGTTTATTCACGAGATCACCACTGATAATAATCTTTTGTGTATTATTATAACAATTGAGCATGTAAGATTTTATACTTCCCAAAGGTCTACCAGGAAAATACAGTAGTTAAAAAAAATTGTATTATAGTAGAAAGTTATTTTACATTTTGTTTGGAACAATGGACTCACAAAGCACAACGCTAGAGTGTGTTACTACAGACTTGAATATTGTCACGTGTGATCAAAGAAATAAAATAGTGCCTGCCACTGTAAGCTCAACTAACAATTTATCGTTCGTGAGGTCGCCATCCACAACTAGTTGTCAACATCTCCACGAGAAGCGGCAGAGTCGTTGTGGCAGCATGGCAGGCAGGAATAGTATCAGTATTAGTGTTGGAAGTGGGAGCGGACGGAAGAAAAAGAAGAAAAAGGACAAAAGAAGGTCTGAAGGAGAGGTGGAGGTGATAGTTCGGTAAGAAAATATAGCACTGTTATTTTTATTGCTTGAACAGGGATTGTTGCCGGAAGGATTTATGCTGATAAATAAACAGTTTTATACCTATATTATGTATTGTCTGTTTGTCATCATAATTGGTATGATTCAAACCTCAATTAATTGAATTTGAGGTTATTGGCTCAGAGGTCTGGGTTTAAACCCAAACTGGGTTCACTGTGAATGATTTTACCCATAGGGCTTTTATTGTATTTTGTCGTCATTTATTTGTATTCTATACTCCACAGGATACAACATTTATAAATTAATATTGCTCCGGTTACAGAAAAAGCTTACCGCCCATAAGCTCGGCCATTAGAAGTAAAAAGTTTCCACCTTCGCTCCTTTTTTCCGGTTACATCAGGCTGCCAACCTCTATCAGTAGACATTAGGTTTCTTTTCCTTCTTCTCTTCGTCTTATTCTCAAATACCACAATTTTATATTTATTTTATTTTCTCAATTGAATAAACATTTCCTTCAATTTGCCTATTTTCATAAAATTGAATAATTAATTACTAGGCTATGGATTTATATTCACTTAAAACTGATTAAACAAGCATTCAATTATGAACTTTAAACTGAAGAAATACTGTAAAATATGCATTTGAGTAGCTGTCAGAGTGTATTAAAAACTTGTTAATTACGTTCGCATTTTATTTAGAATACATATGCTGTTACATGTACTCTTACCACTAAGGCTTAAGAATCAAAAAGGTCAGAAAATGTCAATATAAAATTATAGCAATTAATTTAATGCTACCGTATTTACTCGTATAGTCTCTGGTTGGTATATGCACATAATTTCGTCAACCACGTTAATTTAGCAGGTAACAACGCATTTAATTATATTGCAATGAGGGCTACGTTAAATGTCCCTTAAAAAAAAAGTTGATAGCAGCCTTCCCGCGAGGAAGCACATGTAGAATATTTAGAAAGCAACAGTACCAATCTAAAACTTACTACCTATTCTGAACAAACAAAAGAAAATATTATTTTTCCGATATCTGTCAGCATAAGATCCTCTTGAATCTACTCAAACATTACACTTTTCACAGTTTTGTTTCTTGGGCATATTTGAAAGTGCGATTCATGACTCAGTGAAATAATTACACAGTAATTAAAGAATTAAATAAAACATTGTAAAATGTATTGTTTCACAGAGCGACCAAAACTTATACATAGCCAAACTGATAATTTATAAACACACACAAAGAAAGTTAAATACGAACCACAAACTCGCTCCTGGACCTAATAGATACCAGACCATGTTGTTTACAACGTTTAACAATTTAAGGGAAGGGGAAGGACGTATCTCGTATCCTTGGGAAGTGGATGGAAACGTGTGACGTGGACTCCATGGATAAATTTTTTCCTGAAAATGAATGAAATGTTATTTTTAATATTCAAAAATACTGTATGTATGCATTTATATAAATATTCTCAAACAAACAACTGAAATATACAATAATATGCACGATAAATTGATTAGGTTTGTTAGACTGGTGTTGTCTATCTTTTTTTTTGCCATGCTGGTATACTCATAGTATCTAAAGAAAAAGCATGCATATATGTAAAATTTGCAAAATACTAGTAGCACTATCTTGTCTTAAATTTTCATATAATTATATTATTTACACAGGATTTAATTATTAAAATTAAACCGTTTACCTTAAGATATGTTCCAATTTAAATGATATGGTATTTAGATGCGGCTATAGCAGTTACTAACAAATATAATAGCATGGCTATTTAATCCATCACATACCTAAGGTTCCAATATTGCCTATAGCATTAAAAATATTCTAACATTGATGGATCCTAATCTAAATAAATTTCTGAAAATGAATTGCAGTAAGCTTATTACTTACATAAATATCAAAAAATTATATTCGACAATAACTTAAAATTACTAATGTAAGTTGCTTGGTTATTTTCTATTTCAATATACTGTACTTTTTTTTTATTGTATACTATAATATTGGAACTTATTGGAAAAATAATCGTGAGATTGCATTGATATTTAATATTTTATAAAAACATCTATTATTGATTAAATTATAATATTTTTGTCATTTTTAAGTGTATAAAAGATAACAAGTGTATGTTGCTATTAAATTTGACATATTGATTATTTTTAAAGCTGAAGTTTGAGCTACAAGATCAATTAATTATTTGCCAATGTTGATCTATCGTTTCATAGATTGGCCTTGAGCGGAACTTTCTATAACATAAAACTGAATGCAGGTAGCTATAGTGATTAAGCTTAAGACGATTGTATATTAATCTGTGGTGTACTTTCTTATCTATGATCTTGTTTTGCCGGTGATAAAAAAATACTTAGATTAATTAATATTAAGTTATAGCCTACTAACACAATTTTTGACCTTTTTCATTATATTATAAACTCACAAGACAAATAAATATTAAATACAATTTTTTTAAATATTTTTAATGTGTGTTTATGATTCGAATTAGTAATTATTATCGCTTGTCAAATTTTTGTAAATTTAGTATTAACTCACATAAAATGGTTAAATATTTAAGTCAACGGGAAGCTATAAATATTGATCAAGAATTATTCAAAGAGTACATGTTTAGTGTGGATCAACTAATGGAGTTGGCTGGTCTCAGCTGTGCTTCTGCAATATACAAGTGTTACCCTTTAAAAGAATTAACTATAAACTCTGTACTTATCTGTTGTGGTCCTGGGAATAATGGTGGAGACGGTCTAGTCTGCGCGAGGCATCTTAAATTGTTTGGCTATAACCCAATTATATACTACCCAAAGCGAACTGATAGCTCTCTCTACAGTAATCTGACTACACAGTGTGTTGGCATGGACATACCTTTCATCAGTAAACTTCCTGATATGGAGAATTTGAACAAGGAATATTCTTTGATTGTAGATGCTCTCTTTGGATTCAGCTTCAAGCCACCAGTAAGACCAGAGTTTGCAGATGTGATTGGTGCCTTGTTAAAAACTAAAGTACCGATAGCCAGTGTAGATATTCCAAGTGGTTGGGACGTTGAAAAAGGTCCTCCAGATGAAGGGCTGCAACCAGAGCTGCTAATATCACTCACTGCTCCAAAACAGGGTGCAAAACTTTTCAAAGGGAAATACCACTACCTTGGGGGACGCTTTGTTCCATTCCATATGGCCAATAAATTTAATTTGAATCTTCCAGAATATCCAGGGACAGAATGTTGTGTATCATTAATATAAATGTGTCTTATTTTGATTGTTATTCAAGGTTTGGTGAAGATTTAGACAATGATGATGAACAATATTTATTTAAGACTAAAAGGGGTCCGGCTAGTTTTAATATTTGATATGGGTTAGTACCTTACACTAAACTTATCGTAACTAAAATATACAATTTACTTACTGGAGCTTATAGCAAGTGGTAAATTCTTTAACTGTTTTAATAAGATGATTCCTTTTCCTTTTAAACATGTTTAATTACTATTATTCTAGGGTGTAAATTTATTAAAGGAGACTGGGTGGTGTTAAGATTCAATTAAGGAGACGACTCACAAATACGGTCGTTAATTGATTATTGTTTGATAAATAGTATGCTTTGTTTGTAGGTTTTCAGGAATTACACAATAGTAACCTAGACATACCTAGGTCTATGTTATAGAATTAGCATATGTTTCGCCTTAACATTGATTGTAATTACTCTACCTCAGAACTTGATTAAATGTCTGTTCATATATGGTTTTTCGATTAATTTGAATCATACCCACTTAAGTAGCTGCATAGTCTAAGGTGGTATTCTCGCAATTAGACTAGACTGCTGATGACAGGGATATAGAGGTTTGAATCTTGGTCAGGTGTACGAAGGTTGTGTTTCCAAAATGGTTTTACACTCTTCCTCCACAAAAATGTGCGTACACCTTCTTTAAACATAACCTTGATCCTTAAAATTATTAGCATAATAATAGTACATAAGGGTATAACCTGAACCAAACAGGTATAATAAGACTTTAAAATAAATTGAATTGTAAAACATTTTACAAAAAAACTTTTTTTTTATCATACTGTCTAAAAAACTTGAATATATTTCTAATGAATTTACATTTAAAGAAAAAACTGACAAACAACAGTAAGCTTTTACAACACAAAGGAAGGCCATTATAATTTACCGTAAAAATAACAATAGGAATAGAACAGTCCTAAGATGGTATCAAAGTAATTTTAGTGCATATTAGTTAATATTACGTACGATTATAAATCATTACAACCTAAAAAAACCTTCCATTTGTCACAAAAAAAAAATATATATATATATATATCATAGCATCTTGCTGCCTGTCCGAGCTATACACTTAAATACTAATCACACTAATGGATTAGGAATTGGGAAGATTGAATTTAAAGGATGTGAACCCACATTTGTGTGAAAAACAATTTAGAAAAAACCACCCCCAGTTCACCCACATGAAATTTGAACCTTTATCTTCGGGCTCTCCTCGGCAGTCTAGCTCAGTATAAAGCTAGCGCGTTACCTAACTACACCACCGAAGCGAGTAACACATAGCAAATTTGGTTAGATTTGGAGGGCTAGGCCTATCATTCTTAAAATAAACTACTGTATTTAATATTTTGGGACTATTTTAATTAGTAGGAATGGATTAGTAATAATAATAGAAAGCAAATTGAATAGAACCACAGTGAAAAGGCAAATAAAATATTCTAGTAGGGATGTGTAATTTACTGTTTGCATTAATTGTGACATATAGACATACTAATGATTTGAAAATATTATTTATAATTAGTACCATAGGATTGAAATAGGGCCATGGATCAAATAGGCCTGTCACAAAAGAGAATGGTGAATTTTAGTGCACAATCTAGTTACTTAACTAGGTCTACTGGGAAAAAAATTCTTGATAAGCTTATTGGCACCTATATCTATAATCTTTGCATATCGATTCTAAATTAAGGGTAAATAACTACAACCTGGCACTGATCTTGGTATGAAATTATGAGTTTGATCTTTCCCCCAAAAAATGTGAAACTTAACTCATCCTGCACACAAAAATAATTCACAAAAGATATCATTATATGTAATATATACTATAATTTGAAACAAATGCTTAAAATATATTTATTTTACTTAGTAGTAATACATGTTACTTTTAATTTTATTTAGCAAATTTATAAAATGGAAGGAGGGCAACAAATAAATCTCTCTGTTTTCCAACTGTGTTTTTTATAGGCAGGATTTTTGATGTTATAAAATTAAATGATTGAAACCAAAAACGTGTAGGTAAAGTATTACTCTGAATTTTTTTCTGTAAAGATGGGAATCATATTTAGATGAGGATGCACAAATGAAAGTTCCTATTCCTACAAACAGAAGAAGTGTTGACTACTAGCAATGTAAATAGAATAGAAAGGTAGCGTCACTTGGGGTAATTTGATCATATCATTTCTTACGTTACCCAATACACAGCAGTTATATTTTAATAATAAAACAACCACAAATGCATATTAAAAAAAAAGATTCATGACGAATTGGACATTGGTGTGGATTTGAAAGGTTTATTTTTTATTAAAGTTCTAAAATGTGACCTTATTTTTAACAATTTAGTTGATCTATATAGCTTTATGTATTAAATGCTCTGGTTTGTGTGCTAAATGATGTCACACGATCAGCCAATCAGATGTCTTTCTCCATTTGGCGCTACTTTTTATTCATTTTACATTGACTATGAAGCAGCGTCCTGATTTGCGAGCCGAGCCTCGTTAACGTTGGATAAACAGGTTCACCGGAATAATTGCAGCAACCCAGTGAATGTCTGTATTTTGAGGAACATCAAAGAATGTCACGAGGCCAGACTCAAAACTCACTTGACGGCGCTACGAGCCGAACTTTGCTAAACCACTTGCAACTTTAAACTGTTTATTTCTAATTAACCTTCTGTCACACACACTTGAAATATTAGCTGAGCAGTTGTGTGTTGTCAATTTTACTACACCTTGAAATTTTGTTTGAAATTAATTTTTTTGTAATTGACATATTGAATATTAGACTTAACTGCAAATTGGTTTTATAATAGGCCGAGGGAAATAAATAAAAATTAAAAACAATATTTACAGTTACATGATTACTCGCATGTTGTAAACTGTACAACAATGGTAATACTTTTTATTAGAAATTTTGTTGCACACTTAAAATTAGTTGGAAACTGCCCCTGGGGAAATAGGGGTGGATAAAAAATAGACTTATCACCCTAGGTAGATTTTTTGGGTAAATATGACTCAACCCGTTTCATTGGTGTAGTGTTCTAATGTGTTAATCTTATGTTGGAATGGTGTGCTCAAGGCGGGGAAATCAGGGTTCGAATCTCAGTCAGGTCTATTGAGGGGGATTTTTCCTATATGATTTCCCACTCTCCTTCCAAGCAAATACGGGTAAATTACCTCTAAAATGCTTCCTTCCTCATTTATATCCTATAAGATTAATTATCATATACATTATAAAGTTATGTGTATTTTGCTTAGAGACTTTAAATAGCTATTGCTGACTGGTATAAGAGTCACAATTTGTTAAGAAATGTACTGTTATTGGAATTCTTTCCTACACACTTAGGGATTCTCTTAAACGTGAGGTACTTTTTTTGCACTTTTGGCCTAATTTAAATAATTATATGTTCACATGATGAGTGGAAAAGTTTTTATATTGACACTAATTTATTGAAATTTAAGTTAGTGGAGCAAACCATTGCCACTATATTCCAATCGGTTTAAAGAAATACATTTGAGTTTGCCACTATAGTCTGTTCTGACTTTTTTTTTGTTGTTGTTGCAAGGTGTGAATAAATTATGCTCTAGCAGCCAATTTAAAATTTTTTCCTGTTCATTGTGTGTGTCATCCACCAAAGTACTTTATGAAGTAAAATTTGGCTCGCAATAATGTTGAGGTTTGGCTTACAACGTGGTTCGCTAGTCTGTACGCAGCTCTAGAATGCTTTCAACTTAAGAAAACCAGCCTCATGGTGTAGGGGTCAGTGCGCTTGGCTACAAGCCTAGGGATCCCGGGTTCGACTCTCGGCTGGTACCTTTCGTATTTTTTTCATTCAGGGTAATAATCCCAATGGTCACCAAGGTTTGGTTAATTAGGTTTAAGTTAGTGTCAGGCTCACCCCAGCTCCACAACAACATAACTATCATCACAACATCTCATTGCGGGTACGACGTGTAGACAACCTCCTACAGTGTACCCTCAACAACGTTAAAAAAAAAACTTAGAGATGATCAACCTCTAAGCCAGGGGTTGGCAAACTTTTTGTAATGTTGTGCCAAAGTAATATTGCAAAGACGCTCAGCATGCCAACCAACCTAAGCCCCCACAAATGATTTATATTTTATTACTAGTTAACTAGTATAACTATTAAAACAAATTTAAGTTGATCTTATAAAATTAAAATGTAAAAACATGTTTCTAAATCGAATACATTAAATAATTATCGTTTGTTGAATATTTAATATTTCTTATATAAATCAAAATTACAAAAGTTATAAATGTGTTTTGCAAAATTTAAGCTCTGAAGACACTATTTTGAAATTTTGAAACAAAACAATTGAATTATTGAAACACAAAACAAGTTTTTAAAGTTATTACTCGCCTCAATGGTTTAATTTAAAAATAAAGGATTTTTATGGTTTTATATTCAAATCGCTCAGTGTGCCACTGAAAATTGTTCCGCGTGCCATAGGTTGCCGACCCCTGATCTTAGCAGTAAGTTTTTATGAAAACCACAAAAACAAAATCTAATATTAATACCTACAAATTTATCACACCATAATAATGGTCTCCCAAATTTATCTTAGAGGTTGTTGTATCTTTATACTCAAACTTAATGTAGATATATTAAATAAATATAATACATATTATATTACAAAATCATTCATTTAAAAAATAAAGGCTCTTTCTATTGGAATACTGGGAGATTAACTTATTATTAAAAGTTGGTAAAATTGTGAATATTTTTAACAATTATATTATTGATAGCTATATATTAAAGGTTTACTCTTGACGGTTTTTACACTATTATGTATTTAAGTAAAGTAAAAAAAAATCAACTTTAGTAGACATTTCAATTATTGCTGGACTGTTGAATTCATGCTGCGATAACTCCACAGTATTACAATGTAACAGCTCGTTGTGTCATGTCGCAGTTGAGATTGTAATTTGGGTTGTGTCTAGAGCATAAAAATGCAAACCAGCAGTGGCATTTGTTACATATGCACCTTGCCTTTAGCTAGCTTTGCAAAGTGTTCACAAAAGGAACTATGTGCATACATGTAAATAGCTGCTATTGACTTTATAATAATTTTTATAATAATAATAATAATATTAGCACCACGTCTTACTACCCGTTCAGGTTATACGCTTTAAGTACTAATTACTCTAATGGATTAGGAATTTGGAAGGTTGAATTAGAGGAAGTGAACCCTCATTTGTGTGGAGGGAGAGTGGAAAACCATTTAGGAAAAACCACCCCCAGTTCACCCGACCGAGATTCGAACCTCGATCTCCCCGTCCTCAGCAGTCGAGCAGCTCAACACGACAAGCGCTTTAGCCAACTACGCCACCGAGGCGGGTAATTTTTATTATACTTTTCTTTCTTAGAAAAGAAAAATTATATCCAAAACATGTAAATATCTTCAGACAACACTAAGGTAACAGAGAGGTTTGCAAAATCTAACACAAAAAACAACTAGAATATAGTTTTTATTTGGAACAGATCAAGACTTATAAGTTAGTATTTTGCGGTGATTTAATCCATACACAAAAAATATTTTTTTAAATATATATTGTGTTTTTTGTAAATAAATAACTATGTTATTTTATGTTTATTTGTGCTAGTTTTACTTATTTGATTATTTGTGTATGCTTTAGATGAACTGCAATGTATAAGATGATAATAATATGTACAGATGTAAAATAAGCCAAAGTAAAATGTTAGGTAATCATAGTTATATAGAAAGTGTTTATATCATAACCTATTATATTGGAATTTGTGGACCACCTGTTTTTTGGTTCACCATGATAGATATTATCAATACCTCTACAATCTTATTTTTAAGTCGACAGCCCAAAGGTTGGTTTGATGTGATTGCTATCCATCCGGCGTTGGGCATGCACTCAGCCCTTCAGCTGGTTAGTGCTACCTGCACCATCTGGTATAAATCCCATATACTAGGAGAGTTCAGGAAGTGTGGTGGCTCCCTATTGCATTCTACACTGCATTCCTAAAGGTCTCATCAATTTTGCCAGGAAAGGTATTTTTACATATTTCCAGGGTTCTTTTACATGCCAAAATCAACATGGAACTGACGGATTTACTTCCTTTCTGAAGTAAGTTGTGCTACAAATTTTTATCGTTCAAGAAAAATTCGTCGACCTCTGCTGGATTTGAACTCGCAAACATCGGATCCTGAGGCGAGCACTTTACCCCAACCCGAGGTTGACTATAAAATATTACTAATAATAACAAATGTATCATTGTTGACCTCCAAAATAATATGTATGTATTTGAAAAAAAGCTCTTTCTATGAAAATTGGACTGTAGACTAGGGTTATCCCTGTATGTGTTGTGTTCAGGGAACGGGAGAGCAGAGAACGCCGCAAGGTAGAACTTATCATAAGTCTATTTGCGGGGGCCATCTTCCTCACAGCTCTCCTCCTCGTAGCTATCACACTCAAGATGGCGCCACAGCTTGATGAGAAAGGTAAGTGTCACATGTGATTAAGCGTGAGCATTTGCATTTGTGAATATTTGACTTAGTAACATAAAATGAAAAGAGTGAAACTAAGATTTTAGGTGTAATCTGCAGTGTTGAATAGCTTAAGGCTGTTTTATACCATTACGAATGTTGTTGATTAAATAACAATTTCACTTGGTTAAATAAGTTTTCCTTTGTTTTGAAGTAATCATATTGAGCTGCCTTTGATTTTTTTTCTTTCTGGTTTATAAAGTTTATATCTTAGAGTTTATAAAAGTTTGTATTTGAAACATTTTTACATAACCTTGATCTTATACAACATTTTCGCTCCTAGAAGTTGGGAATTCTCAGACAGATTGTCAATATTAGTTACTTATGGCTTCAAATTATCTTCTCACTTTACCTGGTTGATAAGAGGTCAAGATGGCTGACCTTTATGAACAAACAGGGATGACACATTTATACTGATCCAACAGCAAAAGGTGACAGTTAAAATTGATTTGCCACATGAACCTTTTTTGAGAGATATGATAGCTATGTTAATCTATATTTGTAACATATGTGTTATACAGTTCCTATTATCGACAGATAGTATCATTTTCGAAGCTGGAAGATAAACATTGTATACTTGTATCAATCTAGTCTGGACAGTGCTGAAGCAACATTGAAAGATTCTTTTCATGCCAGAGTGTGAAAATAGCAAAGTTTAGATGAAATGCCAGCACTGGTTAACTCTTTTTTTCTGTTAACAATAACTTTTTAGGCTTTACTTTCTTATCTGTTGTTAGTAGCAAAATACTTATGGAAAGGTAACAATTCTGTTATTAGTATCAGTGCAGTCAGGGCTGGCCAAAGGATTTAGTAGGCCGGGGGCAGCGATAGCACCCCATCCCCCACAGAGAAAATAATCAAAAATATTGAAACCAATACCTAAATGTTAATGACTAACACCTCCCTCACCCTATCTCCTACATGACCTAGTCAATAATGCTTTCAACTTAGCTCTGATGTGAAGAAAAACAAGGGGCTTAGAACTAAAACTCTACAGTAATTATATTACTAAATTTAGGATGATAACGCATTGTTTGTATTAAAATAAAAAAATCTCTATTAATACCTACTAAATCATTTTAGACCAATATACATACTTTTATCAGTGATATTGTGACAGTGTCTTCTTGTTTAAATTTTTTTTTGTATTAAAATTACAAATTTATTAATCAATATTGTGCTTATTCATACAAGTCCTCTTTTTATTATTAAACCTATTAATTAAAATTGTTAAATTTAAACTTGAAGGAGCCTTAATAAAACCAATCGCCTCCCTATCACAAGTCCTGGATCCACCCTTGATTTGACATATTTTACCATTGCCTTATCTTATAGTGGAATCCTCCAAGTTAAGCTTACCAACGTTCAACTTTCAGGTGAAATGATGTATATATAACAAAAGTTTATTTTTATTACTAGGCTACACTTGTCTTTTCTTCACAATGATCATTTGCTTAAAAAGAAAAAAAAAATATTACTGACTTTTACTTTTAAGTGGATAAATAGCCCTTAAGATTAATGTCACAGAAGATGTTTTCAAATTATTGTGTTGTGTGGTGAAACAATTCAAGACAGAACCAAAACGACAGACACACTTTCAATTTAGCAAGCTATTTCAAATGTCCTTATAACAGTAAATGCAGTTGTCTACTTGTATCTCCCAAGCAGAATAGAGAAATATAAAATTATTTCAAGTCATGCCGAGCGAATGAAGTGGTGAGGCTCAGCTATTATAATTATTTCAAGTCGTGCCGAGCGAATGAAGTGGTGAGGCTCGGCTATTATAATTATTTCAAGTCGTGCTGAGCAAATGAAGTAGTGAGGCTCGGCTATTATAATTGGCTTATAGCTTGTCTTGTGACCACGTTTCTTCTCTGCTCTAGTTTTTTCTGTGAACATGTGAATCCACGCTAGCCTGTTCTGATATTCATCCTCTTCCTCCTCTATATAAACACAACGCTTGTGGATTCATTCCATTAGTTGTCTCTGCACAGCAATAACTCACATTTTATTCGTTGCTTCCTTTTTTTTATATAGTCATATTGTTAAATGGTATTTTTTATATCAGCATGCATCCAGAATGATTAAACAAGTCGATTTCATGAATAGCTCAAATAGACAAATTTTTAGAAAATTTCCCAAGAAATAGTCTACAAAAGCTGAAATACCACTTCAAACTAAAAATTTATCTTTGTAACGTTGCATTATATTTTATTTTTAAATATGTTCTAAAAATAATTTTGGTTTTATACTTTGGTACATGGAAAAACTTTCTAAATAAAAGTTAAATAAATTGACATTTCCTGAAATTTAATTTCTGTCCAGTGTTGGATAGGCAACATTGTTAAGATAATCTACAAACAAATAACTGGTAAATTAAATACACAATTTGCGTACAGCCTAAATGGTTAGAAAAACACTGCTATATATAAAAAAAAATTATGCTCAAACCAGAAATCTCATCGAATTGCTATTTTGTATATCCGTCACTAAGCAATAGCAAGACGGAAAAAAAAGTAATTTTTTTTTCTTATATTTGTTTTTAAATACTACAACATGATTTTACTAATTTAAATTCCACTGTCTTCTAGTTAAAACTATGATGAAACTTCTGGTTCGAAATGAGTAACTCAGGTAGGTAGCACAGCCCTAGCCAGGTGTTGTATCACAGTGCAGTTTCTGTATTATACATTAAGAAACAGTAAAATCAAGACCAATATTTTTTTTAAAGAAAACAATAAAAAATAATTATTTTAAAATAAACTAGTTTGACTGATTCAAATCTCACTGTTGTCAAGTGGATAAGACAGAAAACCGCACATAAATGTGATTCTGGGTATCCATGTACCGATCGAATATCCCGGTTAATTGACTATTGGTTGGAATATTAAGAATCCTTATTACTACTTGGATAGCACATAACTTAGGTAAGTAATACAGCTTGAATTAAGCGTAGCATCGCACTGCGGCTTTATTTAGTTTTAATAAAAAAAAGTTAAATATAAATCATAGAAACAACTTTACCATACTTACTTACTATATGGCACTAGGAGCTCGAAAGTTCATTGACACACTTACAAAAGTACACCCCCTATCCCTATCTTAAGAAAGCTCTATTCAGTCCACCTCATTACACCCTATCCTTATCTTGAGCTAGTTATATCCAGTCCACTTCATTTCACCCTATCTCTTTCAATTCATATCTACTGTTGTCCTATCTGCGTCTAGGTCTTCCCAATGGTCTCTTCCCATTGAGTTTGCCAATAAGTACTCTGAACAAGGTTCTAGAATCTCCAATTCGCGCTGCATGTCCTGCCCATCGTAATCTACGAGATTTGATTACCCAAACAATATCTTGTGGTAAGTACAGTCTATGTAACTCATCTTTATGTAATCTCCTCCACTACCCTGTAACCTCATCCCTTTTTGTGCCAAATATCTTCCTAAACACCTTGTTTTCAAACACCCCAATTTTTTTTTTTTTTCATCATGTAAGGTAAGAGACCACGTTTCACAATCATAGAGAACACCCGGTAACATTATTGTCTTGTATATTCTGAGTCTTACATTCCTGGACAGCAGGGGAGATGTCAACAGCTTACCGACATAGTAATAACTTGCATTTACCGATTGTATTCTTTTCCTAAATTTATAATCTAAAATCGTTATTGCTAGTTAAAATTGTTCCTAAATATTTAAACTCATTCCCATATTTAAAAAAAATACAACACTCAAAAAATAATTATTCTAAAATGTAAAATCTATTAAACTGTTCCCAATTTCACCGGACTTGGATACGTTTTCTGGTTTCAGCGTAATGATTTATCTAATAGTCCGGTTAATCGGTTGTGAAATCGTCACATATGTTCATTCTGTGACGACAGTATAGGTGCAATATCGCAGTATGTTACCCCCTTCCCCCGCTCTCCTACCCCCTCCCCCGACTGTGAGCTCTAGTGTTTATAAGACATGTGTTTAAACTTCACACGTCGACTACCGACCCGAATTCGATCGGAGAATCTTCCTAGGGAGCCAACTCTTCCTAGTCTTAAAAATACAGTCGGAGAGACTGCTATAAACCCACCGTTTAACACCCGTTAAAAAGAAAAAAAGAAATCAAAAGAAACGTCAGCACTAAATACTTGGGATGTTTTGACTGTTGGGAGTCGTCAAACCAAGGTGTTTACGATTTTCCTTCCTTTCACGAGAACATCAACAGTTCATAAAAACTGAGAAAGCATTTTCTGGGTGAAGGGGAATATCTGTATTTGATCAAGTAAGAGGGGAGGGGGAATCAAAGGGTATTTTAATACTCAGCCGTTTTCAGTTGACGCTGCTTTTATTACTGTAAATCGACTTCATTTAACTTTTATTTAACTATGATATTTTTGTGTGTACTTTATAAATACAAAACTTTACATATACAAACACGAAATTAATCTAGAAAAGCACACGCAGTATTAACGACCAATTCTGAATACATAAAGCGTAATAGCTTGATGGTTAGAAGAACACGTACATAAATATATTATTTTAAGCCCCCCCCCTCCCCTCTTTAGGGTTCTGAGATCTACAGTTAACCCCACCCCATAAGCAGATAATCAAAACCTTTATGATCTTCTGTCAACTGATTTTACCGCTAGATCAAGACCTCTCAAATTTACAGTCAATCTTTGGTATCCAAGGCCGTAACCAGTCAATAATTTCGGGGGGGGGGGGGGGGCACATCCCCCAATTGCCAGAGGCTGGAAAGAATTTTAAATGGTTAACAGTTTTAGAAACTATCTGAAGTGGTTTTTATGGCAACGTGCTCCCTAACTGGTGGAGGTTTAGGAAAAATCTATACATCTAAACACCTCTAGAAGTTCTCTAAAGTCTTTTTATAATATCAAAAACCCCTAACTGCCGAAGGCTAGGAAAGATTTTAAATATTAAACACCTCTAGAAGCTCTCTGAAGTGCATTTTATTGTAACACAGCATCCTAATTTGTACTTGTACCTTAGTTTTGATATTGTTTGAACCATAAATAAAAACATATATATTTTGTTCATAAGATTACGGGGGGATTGAATCCCCAAACCCTCCCCTCTCTATGGCCTTGTTGGTATCTCAAGGAAAGAATCAAGATCCTTATAATTTCAGTCATTCTATTACCACTAAGTAACGAACTAATTAATACCTCTTGGGCTTACAATAAACTTCTCTTACCGCTAGACGGCGAATCAAGACCTTCGAGATATACTACCAGCTTATCTTACTACTAGGCAACAAATCAAGACCTATGAGATCCACAGTGAATTTCTCTCGCCACTATCCGGTGAATCAAACAAAACCTTTGAGATATAATATAACACTAGACAACAAATCAAGACGTTTGATATTCATAATAATTCTATATTAAAAATAAGGAAAGAATCAAGACTTATAGTCTTATGTCACCACTAGACAGTTAATTAAGACCTTCGATTTCTACAATAAACTTTTATTATATGTAGCAATTAAAAATCTCCTTTTGATCATCTATGATTTTGACTTAATACCTATTTAAAACAAATTGTTTCACCTATATTATATTATTTTACGAGCCTAGACACGACTGATTCACTGTTGTGTAGCTCCGATTCTAATGGAGGAAGTAGAAGAATATAATATATTGAAATAAGTAATGTGGAGAGTTGATATTGTTTATTTAGATAAAACTATATTATAACATAGGTTTTGACCATGTTCGAGTGTGGAAAATTAATGTAAATATGTGCATAGCCCAAACGGGACACAGTGGACAAAACCCACAAAAAACGAGGATGGGGAATCTGTGAAAGACATTTGTGCCAAACTACTACTACTCAGTGAACCAAACTGAGATTCAATCCCCGAACTTCTGGTCGACAGTGACCAAATGTAGTGCGCGTTTAGATGGGTCGCTGTTCGACCACCACTTATTACAAGGCGCTTGTGAATACCGTGATTAAAAAAAAATTTGCATTAATGGGCAAGCGAACAAATGCCGAACTTATTTAGTTAAGTTTGCCGGTGACACGGACAGGATGGGTTTAAATTTCGGTAAGGTGTATTGAGGGTGATCTTAGCTAAATATTTTCCTAGTATCTCCACGTAAATGTAGATACATTTCCTCAAAACTAAACCTTACGAATTCCTACCCAGTTAGTGTAATTAAATGAAAATAGCGTGAACAGGTAATAACACGCGATGGAAAATAATTCATTGTATTTATTTGTGCACCGCGTATTAATACTCGTTTGGGCTATCTGCATATTTACAGAAATGGACTAGGGCTAAGAAAGGAAGAATTTTAAGGAAATGTACCAGAATCTACGTGTATGAGGAGTGGTAAATCAAGCACCATCAATACACTAGACTGGGATCGAACCCCGATATCCCTGTCATTGGTAATTCAAACTAAAGAGGGGTGACGCGTCAGCACAGGCAAACACAGACCTGGATAGAAAAAAAAATCAATTGAAAGATAAAAATCGTGAAAAACAACGAAATTCGAACAAGTTAAAAGTGAATAAATGGTCTTATTGCTAGTTACATCTTCTTATCTAAATAGTTACATTTAAACCACGATAACTCTTTTCAAGAACCGGTGTGTTTTAGCCTGAGCTAAGTTATAATAAACACACCAAAACTTTGGAAGCTTTGTTGTTGTTTCTTCTTCTAAAAAATACAAACACACATTTTTCGATCAACATTGATAACATTAAATTTACTTAATTATATTATTATTTTTGTATCGATATTATCCATCAAAACGGACATTACTTGAAGTATTAGCATATTAAAGTAGTTTTACTTACTTTTGTAATTGTCAAATACTGTCCTTATTATGTTATTACTGTTTCTTAAAGATATGTTTTAAAAATGACCCTGTCTTCGTTAAAAGTTGCGCATTACATTTCATCCGTCCCGTATCAGTGACCGAGTTTGTCAGATACCCTGGTTCTTAGTACGTGTTTATTTTTTTTATGTTTTTAGCACCGCGTCTTACCACTCGTCCTGGTTATCTGCTTATGTACTTAATAACTACACTAATGGCTTTAGGGATTAGCATGGGTATGTTTAGAAGACGTATACCCGCATTTGCGTGGAGGGATAGGGAAACACATTTAGGGAAAACCACCCTCAGAACCCCTAACATAGATTCGAACCTCAATCTCCCCTTCATCGACATTATAGTCAATTGCTACAGTGACGACCTAGAACATGCGGCCACAGAAGAGGTTTTGAATGTAGTTAAATAATGTGTGGATGTAACGATATGTTTTAATAAGCATGTGTCAAAAATACAATTACATTTAATATCTTAATCCAAACATCTTGGTAAATATTATTTTTTGCATCATTCTTATGAGGATATTATTTCCAGGATATATATATATATATGATGTATATATATATATATATATATATGATGTATATAAATACATAGTATGAAAAAATATATATATATATATAAACACCGTACAGGGGCGGATGTTCTATATAAGACATATCTTTCAAACGTTCACACAAACAAATGCCGGGGGAATGTTAAAGGCGGCGTTAATTCGAAAATAGAGTAAAAACAAATTGGGGGAGAGTGGTGAGAAAAAACATTTATGTAAAATCGCTCTCTTTCTCTCTCCTTCCAGTTTAGAACAGATCAGTGAACGATCGTAAACCGAACGAGCTAGACGCGATTTCGCACGATCCTTTTAGTTTGTGTTTTGTGCGTTGGTCTATTTTGTAAGCACTCGGCTACTGCGCCGCGTGATAGGTTGAACTCATAGCGACAATAAAAAATAATAATAATAAATGGCCGATAACACTCGAAGCCACTCTGTTCTGAAGATACCTACAGTAATTTTGACGGACATGGAAATATGCACTACCTCAAAGGAGTCAAACCCCGGATCAGCGGACACCAAGTCATGTGTTTGTCAAGTTAAGGACTATCATTCAAACTCACCGTCACGCAAAGAAAGTAGTTCGTCGGCGACATGTCAAACGGATCCACTGGAGATCATAGTACCCCAGCGCACGAGAAAACATTCGGCCCCAGAACTTGGTCGGCCAATTTGGAGAAATGGCTTCGCGAACAGAGGTACTACCAAAGGAGTGAGGTCCATTGCCCCCGTCAGACGGATACTGCGAGGTATAAACGTAGCGTGAGTACCTTTGAATGTCCAAAGTGCGACCCGTGTCTCTGTTGCAGTTATTCTTGCACCAACGAGTTTGATAAGTATCCTTCCAGTTCTTTGAGCAAAGACTTAAGGTGCGTTCCCGACAGGATCTGTTCATCATCCAAGTATGGACGTTTACACGTACCAGAGTCACGTGACCGGAGCCACTCGCTCTCCGGATTAGGGGTTGTCCACCACTTCAAGGCTAGAGAGAGCAAGCACAGGAACAGATCGGTCTCTCGGAGATCTTCCTCGTCGGTGGTCACCAATCCGAACAAGAGGTTCGTCCCCGCCCGGTCTTCGAGCCTGGGTGCCACCGAGAGCTTCCTGGCGCGCGGGCGTTCTGGTAGTCACCCGGATGCCGTGAGGCGATACTCCAGCGTCAGTCGACAGTGGAGGGATGGTGACCTACCAGAGCTCTCTTCGGGATCGCTCCACCGTAAGTCATTGGACCCGGAAGATCCGGTGACGGTCGCCGCGGAGAAAAAGCGTAATTTGATTGTCGTCGTCTTCACTTCATTCGTCATCATGATTTTCTCTCTTGCTGTTCTCATGATTACCGCCACGCTCAACATCAAACAGGGCGGGGAAGAAGATGCAGGTGAGTCCACTTGATTAGGGCCCTACAGTCGGTATTGTGTCTGTCTACTGATTTAAGAGACCCGGGCTCAATTCCTGGTATGGCCAAACAATTTATCATTGATTAAATGCGGGTATACCTTTTAACAGTGATGAATTAACGGCTGGGTGTTGGATGTAGTGTCTGCTCTAGGTTTAAGTTAGTTAATAAGACGTGTGCTGATATAATTAGTCGATTCAGAAATTGCACGTTAGATATTCCAAATAAATCCACTTGATTATTGTTTTACTGATTATTGAACTGCTAAGTTACTTTTTTTTTTGTAATTTACCCATCTCTATTTTGTGATCTTTCACAGAACAGGAAACATTAGTTGTCTGCAAAATGTTCATCCGTGAATGTATTTGTTTTTTAGCTTTACATGTATAATAACTAGCAAATTAGTTCTTCTAGCTTCAATGATTAGCATTTAAAAAATTAAAAGGTTCGAAAGATATTAACTGTATTGACATTTTTCACGGAACACGAAGAGAGCTTAAAAAATTATCTCTGAAATAAGTCCTCGGGGATCGAACCCCGTGCTACAGTGTGAGAGTCAAGTATGATAACAACGGAACTAACTAGTCTGTGAAGCAATTGGACACCAAATATTTAAATCAAAGAGACTTCCCTAGGCTCGAGCCCTGAACTTTCTGCTTTAATCAACAAGTTTTCTTTATTTAAAATGTTTTGATTCTTTTTAAACTTTTTGTAAAATATTAAAATCAAATCTCTTGATTAACTGTCTCATTTACTGAGCTGGGTGCACCGGGTGTGTGGAAAGAGAGGGGTTAGAAATAAGGGGTGTTGTTTTGAACCATTTCATCCCGCTAGTAGAGGTCCCCAATGAATGACCCGCATTGGCGGGCACGCAGGTTAAGGTGTCGTCTGGTCTTGCTTGCTGGAGAAGGGGATCGAATACCAATGGGTGTATTATAGGTAGTTTCTCCTTCAATACAAATGCGACTACATTTCCTTTAAGTTGTACCTTTCTCATATCTATATAATAATCAATATAAAGGTGCGGATAGGCAGAACAGGTAGTATGATGCGGGTCAGAGAAAACTTTAATCAAAAGAATTAACCAGTCTAAACAACTATAACAGTCACAAGAATAAATTATTTTTTATGAAAGCTAGAACTTCCAAACAGTTCCACCTCCCCTAATTCGCTGATCAATAAATACTAATACTCTTAAGTAATTATATTAATATAGCAATATTATTGTAACTTACCGGTCGCAAGAACGTAAATCACAGGAATTTCAGAGTTTTATCAACTATTAAACCCACAAGAATAAATTATTATCAATTGACTCGCACGCTATGACGGAGCTAAGACGCACTCTGAAAGGGCTTCCTCGTATTTTTGGCAATATGGCGATTCGGTTGATCGTATGACGCACTAAAAAGATCCATGATTACAATTCTACCTTATGACGCCCAACGAATTACATGTTACCGCATCGTCGCGTCATAGAGATTTGTAATCGCCTTGCAGGGATTTGAATTCCGACGTTCTCGCCATTGTCAAACAAGAATAGACTCGTTTGACTGCGTGCACATCAGTTCAGCTAATAGTCTATTCTTTTCAAATACATCTATATAATTATATATATGTTAACCTCAGTGATCTAGGGACAAAGTGATCTCCTCATGACTCGATGTTCGTGGGTTCAAACCTAAACGAGGCCAACGGACTTTTCTTGAGCGACAAAAATCCGTAGCACAACTTCCTTCGGAGGGGAAGTAAAGCCATCCATACCATATCGATTGTGACATGTAAAGGAATTCTGGATGGTGTGTGAAAATATCTTTTACCGACAAAGTTGGTAAATCCTAATACGTTCGCTCATATATATGTATATATATATATATATATATATATATATATATATATATATATATATATATCCTAATCATAATACGTTCGCTCATATATATAGGGTGGGTAATTGGTAAATCCTTATACTTTCGCTCATGTATATTTATTGTGGGTAGCGGGCAATCACTGCAATTTCTGAACTCCCCTAGTATATGAGGTTTCTACCATATGACACAGGCAGCACTGGCCAGCCGAAGGATTGAGTGCATGTTTAGCGCCATATAAATACTACATCATACTGACCTTTGGTTTGTTGACTTATGAAGAACATTACATCTAAATAGCAGCATCAGCTTGTAAAATAATGTGTTCTCTACCAGTGTCAATACCGGCCCTCATTGCGTTTGTTAATGTCTCCCAAACTATGGCACGCGTAGCCTCAGGAGTGGGGTACACGAAGAGTTTCAGTTGATACGCGATGCATACTCACTTCTTCCTGAAAAGTAGCAGTTTTACCTTGACGTATTACGTTTTTGAAGCTACGCCATAGTGGCTACATGTAAGGTAATATTGTTATCTTTCAGGGTAAATTTTAATAACTACACTTATTTATATATATATATAAAATTGTAGGCCTGCGTCTGATTGCAAATTAGCGCAGAGATTGAGAGGATGCCATCAACTTTTATAATCCTTTATTTCTATTTTTTTCGTGATTTTATTTAGCTTTATTAAATTTCAGAACGGCTGTCTTTATAGGTATTTGTTCCCTTGATTTGTGTGTGACCCGCCTCGGTGGCGTAGTTAGTTAACCCGCTAGTTTTGTGTTGAGCTAGACTCCCGAGGACGAGGAGATCGAGGTTCAAATATCGCTCGGGTGAACTGGGGGTGGTTTTTTCCAAAATGGGTTTACATTCTCCCTTCACGCGATCTGGAGAAGTAACTTGGGTTAGGCTATGGCCGCGAAAGAGATACGCGACTTGAAAATATTTCAGGAAATACCGTGCGCTGCTTACTCTCCTTTGAGAGACTTCTTTGTAAAATTAATAAAGGGGCACGAGCTATTTGCAGATGTGGTACCAGAAGTTAATAGCCCTTCAGTTTCGTCAAGCGTCTTCTCTTTTTTTTTTAAATCCATATTTACTATTTCAAATACACAACTCAAAGGAATCAATTTTCTTTAAACTAAACTGGAGACAACATTTAAATTCCATGCAGCAATAGAATAATATTTTCAATTCTATCATCTTTTGGACTAACCAGGAAGTCTTCGTACAACGTTTATAAAAAAAACACTACATTATTAATGCTTGTGTTTTCATTTGAGGTTGAAATGTTTATTTCTCTTGGATTTATGTTTACTTTACTATTACAAATGGTTTTTATTAATAGGTTGTTAGTTCCGGAACTATCAAGACTGTTTGTGTTAGATATGATTTAATGTAGTGCGGACATGTATCAGGTTCCCCTGAACTAATTTACTAATATAAGGAGGCTGACTGGTGTTCACTGAATATGTAGCATATTTACACTTAAATTACGTAAGTTTCTTTTTTATAGGGGAGGGTTTAGGATTTTTTTACGTTTTCTTAGGAGGAGGGCACGTGTCAATACACATTTAATAATGGCAAGGATTTTCTGTGATGTAGGACCGTTAATGATGAATTGATGACCTTCGGAACGATTTGCATTTCTAGATGGACTGGTGTGCTGTTTACTATTAATTGTGGTACGTTCTGGAGCAGTCCCCCTCCAAGATGTTGAGGTGTGCAATGCCTCGCGCCTAGCTCCTATGTAACCTGTTATACACGCATGTTTGCACAGCTTTGATCTCCCGGTATTTCACGCAGAAACTTTGAACATAAATTAATGTTATTAGCATAGTTTTCCGGATATAAGTTTATGGGGATTTTCTATTTCTTTTAGTTCAAATAAATTTTTTATTTTTTCCATTAAAACGGCTTTCAAACTAATTTGATACTTTCCTGCTTTTGCATTGGGAGGTATGAGGCGTTGAGTTGGCGGTGACAGAGATTTGGGGGGGGGGGGGGTATTTTTTACATTGTACAATTCTCAGAATGGTTTTACATTCTACCTCCATACGAATGCTAGATTATTTAAAATTGACTTCTTACAACACCACCTTTATAATAAGTTGTTAACAATTATTCTTATATTTATAAGATTAAATAAACACAGTTTTTAAACATAAACAATATTTCTTCCATTGTTTACGAAAATAAAATAAATACATTAATTATATTCTCGAATATAATGAAGGATGAGTTGTCCAGATATTTAAAAAAACACCGTTAATCAATTTTACTAGTAAATTTTATCTCCTAAAACATTATAAGTTAACACTTCCTTAACAACTAACTCTCTGGACTTAAGGAACTTAAGTTCATGGTCACCAGAATGTACGATCGCCATTGAACTCTATAATTGTATACAGCCATACAATCCCTAGCCTGTTACCCAACCTCGTTCAAATCTAGTTTCACATTATTTTTCCCATCAACGTTTTGTCCTACTAAGGGATCTTGTATCGTCAGGTTTTCCAACTAAAGTTTTGTTAACACGCCTGTCATTAACCATACGAACCACATGACAACCCAATATCAGCCTGCTTGATGTTTCTTAATATGTTTGGGGATGCATACAAACAAGAAGGTTTTCATTATGACGTAACTCTTCCGTAACATGAAGAAATAGTTCGTGAGATTGACCAGACTATAAGGCCAATAGGAACCCTTAGAAACTTTGAAATTAGCTCGGAGGCTGAAAAATGAAAATACTTCCTGGATGGATGCCAATAAAATAGATTATATTGGGTAAGAAATAAAATGTACAATCACAAAGTGAAATTATATTGGCTCTCCTGCAATATTTGTAGCTAGTTATTACCTTGATTATTGTCCTGACATCATAAAATTATTCTCAGACTAAATTTAACATCTTAAATGCTGACATTTACATAATTATTGACTGTGTCTTTCGTCAAAGTAGTAGCCGGTAGAAAGTTCCTACTAACGTCAACAGGTAGCTCTGTAATCCAGCTTGTTCTTCCATAGTTCGGCTCTTCCTTCCTATGAGGCTCTTAGATTGTAGGACCAGTAGCGCTATGAGGGAGAGTTTAAAGAACCCTGACCATTTTTGGACGGAAATTTATTTATCAAGGTGTATGATGAAAATATGTCCTCAATAAAAGGTTGGAGAGTACACCCTGTTTAATCTGAGAGGTATCATTCTTAACTCTACTCTTTATATCGTGGACATTTATAGATTCAAATAACTTTTTAGCGTTTGCATATTATCAAATACAATCTGAACATACAAGTACAAACTTCACAAAAATGAATTTAATCGATACGTTATAAAGCGTATTAATTTAACACTGTTTTAATTGCCTTAGTTTTCAATATCACCGTTTCAATAGTTATATTTTTCCACTCTTCTTTTAGATCATCTAATGATTTGATTAATTAGGTGCTCCTCACATTTTTAAATGGTAGTTTCTAGATTTTGTGTCCCACAAAAGATCAATCTACTCATATGTTTTTAAGAAAAAAACCGCTATATCTTAATTATCCCACCTTTTAGCCATGAATATAGGTATTCTATAACCCATTATTTAAATGTTCAAATCTAGTAAACATATACAAATAAAGGTATTCAAACTTTTAACAAAGAAAATATGATTTTAATTCAAATGTACTGTAATATTAGATACAACCAACCTTAACTTGAAGCAACTAAATACCGACCATTGTTTACAATAGTTCTAAATGTATTTTTTTTATTACCATGACATACTACCGGTTCAGGTTATACGCATTATGATAATTACTATAATAGGGTAGGTATGAGGAAAGAAAAATTTTAGAGGAAATCTACCTGAATATGTATGAACGTAGAGTGGGAAACAATTTAGGAAAATCCACCCTCAGTAGATCCGACAGGGATTCGAACAACAAACTTCTGGTCATCAGGCCAGTCAAGCACGAGAGTGACTGACACCTTAGACCATTCAGCCACTGAAGTGGGTTACCAAACTGATATTAAAACCAATTCAAATACTCTTCAAGTCGACTCAAATTTGTTTGAATATAGAATCGTTAGAAATTTGAATTAAAATGTATCTCAAAAAAATGTTAACGTTTTTGTCAAGACTATATTAATAATATCAATCAAATGAAACATTTTCAGATCACACAACTTTAAGTGTAAGTATATAAACATTGTTTTGGTAACTTTTATAATTTGTCAAAAATGCCATCATCCTATCTAGCTCGAAGGGTCTCTCTGCCACACTGCCCCAACGCCTGATGCGGAAGGTAACAACGCTGAGTTTTGTTGAGTGTTCTCGCAAAATAAACCAATTCTAATATTTATTGGCAAAAACTCAAACTGAACTGACTGAGGCCGTCGGCCATTCCAAAAAACAGGATACGGCTATCACTCTCTCTATTGCTCGAGTGCTTGAATAGTCTTCTTATTAAAGTTAAAGAATCGGAGGGAATATGAGCTAATTCCGTAATTTTCAGTTTTTATGACAAAAACATGGTTTAGGCAGAATAAATAAAATATTTCTCATGCTTTATTTATACGTGGTGATCGCGAAAGTCTGTCATGGGCATTGCGTAATTCGACCTGAACATTTTTCTTCGTTTAAAAAATTTCTGGTCAAATGCGACAATACTTGTAACAAGTATCAATGAACTGTTGAGATTAAAATATGTGGAAAATTAAATTAAATGTATCTACTAAAGCAACATTTTATTCATTTGACCAATAACATTTTTTTGTTATAAAAACTGCAAAAATAAGGAAATTAATACGCGTTATTTTCATTTCTACTTTAAGGTACTCCCTTTATTTTCTATCGCTGAGTCTTACTAACCGTTCAGGATACACGCATATTTTATAATTATTCTAATGAAGTAAGGATGAGGAAGGAAGCAAGTCAGAGGTGATTTATCAGCATTTGCGTGGAGGGAGAGTGGGAAACTATTTCTACACTTGCCTTAAAAAGGGGGTGGAGAAGCTAATTAATATTCCTAACTCAGAATCTGGTGATAAATAAAGTTTACAAGCTTGTTAAATATACATAATTACTTGTGTCATGAATCTCACTTCCCTTTTAGGGATACTCGCAAACCAACCTAAGGTCATAGGGTGAGTTTAACGGAAACGTAAACTTGTACTGCTATTTAAACTGCTTTGGGATCTACGTGGTGGGTAGGCTGGGGAGAATAGTTGCCACATAGTGGGAGTTGGCGCGTTACTACTATACAAGCATACTCGGTGACTGTCAAGAAATCTGGCAACGTGTATCGGTTGCTGTTACGTCCATCCTTCACGGATGGGTCGAGCATGGGATGAGCCTCCACTACCTACTCCGGCTACTCTGACCTCAATCCTAAATCAGTTTAAAATGCAGTATAAAAAGAGGAGGTAAAACCCACCTGTGTGAGAAGGAGCCATCCCCACAGCAGCCGGCAGGGACTGAACCCTTGCCAATCAGTCAGAAGTGTGTGGACCACTACACTAGTGAGAGGACCTATCCCCACAGCAGTCAGCAGGGACTGAACCCTTGCCAATCAGTCAGAAGTGTGTGGACCACTACACTAGTGTGAGGACCTATCCCCACAGCAGTCAGCAGGGACTGAACCCTTGCCAATAAGTCAGAAGTGTGTGGACCACTACACTAGTGAGAGGACCTATCCCCACAGCAGTCAGCAGGGACTGAACCCTTGCCAATAAGTCAGAAGTGTGTGGACCACTACACTAGTGAGAGGACCTATCCCCACAGCAGTCAGCAGGGACTGAACCCTTGCCAATCAGTCAGAAGTGTGTGGACCACTACACTAGTGAGAGGACCTATCCCCACAGCAGTCAGCAGGGACTGAACCCTTGCCAATCAGTCAGAAGTGTGTGGACCACTACACTAGTGAGAGGACCTATCCCCACAGCAGTCAGCAGGGACTGAACCCTTGCCAATCAGTCAGACGTGTGTGGACCACTACACTAGTGTGAGGACCTATCCCCACAGCAGCCGGCAGGGACTGAGCCCTTGCCAATAAGTCAGAAGTGTGTGGACCACTACACTAGTGAGAGGACCTATCCCCACAGCAGTCAGCAGGGACTGAACCCTTGCCAATCAGTCAGAAGTGTGTGGACCACTACACTAGTGTGAGGACCTATCCCCACAGCAGTCAGCAGGGACTGAACCCTTGATAATAAGTCAGAAGTGTTTGGACCACTACACTAGTGTGAGGACCTATCCCCACAGCAGTCAGCAGGGACTGAACCCTTGCCAATAAGTCAGACGTGTGTGGACCACTACACTAGTGTGAGGACCTATCCCCACAGCAGTCAGCAGGGACTGAACCCTTGCCAATCAGTCAGACGTGTGTGGACCACTACACTAGTGTGAGGACCTATCCCCACAGCAGTCAGCAGGGACTGAGCCCTTGCCAATCAGTCAGACGTTTGTGGACCACTACACCAGCCCTTCCGGTGACCACCATAATAGACGCGAAGTTAAATTAGTCCACATCTGTTTGTGGTGTGGGAAGGTAGTGTTATGGGTATATCATGATTGATTACGTGGTCGGGTCATCGTCCCTAGAGACCTACGTTGCAATATTCTATGACTCTCGATGAACTCGGACCATTCATTGACAGATCGATCGCCCTCTATTGATTACGTAAACAAGACAATACTCTAACTCTCTCTATACGATGTAATTACTAACTTTCCACCAACAAAGATAACCGATTTTCTTCGCATGGTTTTGAGCTTATTAGAATTCGTAGCAAATCAAATGTTAACTGTTCAGATTTTTCGCGTTTGAGGAAATATACCCTACTGGGGATCAAACTTGGATGTTCCTGTCACTGCAAATTCAGTCCAGCATGATAGTGACGTGATAGACAATGCGGCATCAATGCGGGTGTCCTCACTGTACCAACCACTAGAACAGCCCTACCGGTTGTTAGTACCCTCGTTCACACCCTGGGTAAGGTTTAAATACAGTCTGTTCTGGTTTGCCGAGGGCAGGGAGGTCGGAGTTTAAATCCCGGTTGGGTGTACTGAAGGTGGTTTGTCCTAAAATATCTCCAAAGCTCCCTCCTCAAAAACGCGGGTACATTTCCTAGAAAGATTCTACCATCCTCATCTACAGAGATGGGGTATAGAAATAAAAGTGTCGACACCTTATTCATATTGAAAAAAACTTTTATCGATAGCAATAATGATTCATCTCGGCATTGAAAGACTAATCAGGGAGTTTTATAGGAATATAATGTGTTTTAGAGAGTATTTTATGTAAGAAAATGTTGTTGTTTATCACCTGTGGCATGGGTTGGCAACCAGTCGATCGCAATCGACCGGTTGATCTCACGGCAATTTAATACAGTCAATCACATAAGCAAAACTACATAGTCATTATAATTTGATATTTGCGTCTTTTAAACTCCAAATATACCAAGTATTTTCAAACAATATTTGAGCGTGACAAAAATAACCTTGATCGGTCATAATCGGTAATGTTGTAAGACAACTAAATAAGTTTAAAATGGAGAACCCACTTTATTTATATTAATTTTTTTAAAAAGGGGAGGGAAATATTTATTTGGGGAAATAGTAAATTTAATGATTTAATATAAGAGGTGACGTGGAAATCGAGGTTCGAATCCAGGTCTGGTCTACAGACGATGGTTTCTCTTAAAATGATTTCTAACTCTTCTGAACAAGTATTTAGACATTGCGGTAAAAAAAAAAGTTGTAAGCGTTTTTTTTTACCTTAGATAAGTGGGTATAATGTCTTCCTATTGATCTCAGACTATCGTGAATTCGATTACCGACAGATTCGTGATTGTGTCTTCTTTTAAATTGGATCCATTCTCATTCACAAATTGGTAAATTGACCATTTCGGGTCTGATTACTGTGCTTGCCATATAATTAAGTAAATATTAGTCACTAATCACAAGTACACTGGGATTAGAGCGTTTTAATGAGATAAAAGAGAGTAAACCACAAGCGTTAAGCCAATGACGACTCTAATTGATCCTATCAACAACATTCGCTTGATCAACGTAGTTGGTTGTTTTCACAGTTGAACTGCCGTGTAAAATATAATTTGAGTATATGCAACACGAGGGGTTATTGAACGATCTAGTTAACTAATTGGCAACAGGTCTCATTAATGTCCTAATAATCAAAACTTGGTTGAAAATGTAACTGTAATAGAATTACTCAGCCTGCAAAATGGACTATTCGGCTTGGCATGTCTCTATCACATTAACATGCAGTACATGGCGCTTATAATACTAATAATATCGGGATGGTTGGCTGATTTAGTCAAGAGAATAGTGTGCTCATTTCTTTTGTAAAATAATGTTTTTTTTTTGTTTCTATCTCTTTATACACATATAAAATTATATCTCATACTGTATCGTAGAAATATGATCATATATACTCCGGAAGACAAGGTAGCAATCTATACACATCCGTATCGGTTATTACATGAATGATGGCTTCACTATCACAATAAACTAGCTTGATTGAGACAGAGAGAGAGGTCCAGGTTTGAATCTTGGTTGGGCGCTCTGGATGTGGTTTACCACATGTAATTTGTCACTATGGTTATAAGCAACCCGTTTTCACTCTAAAGATGGGGAATTTCCTCTAAATTACATGTAATATTTCTACCTCTTGAATTAAGAAAAAAAAAAAATTTTTGTTTTGGAGCTAGAAATGACAAAATATCACTCCTCACCTGCTGCCCATATATGTTTTTTTTATTTCTCTGAGTAATTTTACATAATCTATTAGATATTAATGAATCCTCGCTTCTTTTATCAAGTAGAAGAAGTGAAGATTAGGCCTACAATTTACAAAATTATAACGTGAAGGTTTGGGAAGGATTAGGCATAAGAGAAATATACAAGTATAACAAATCAGTTTATTTAAATGTAAACATGAGGAATAGAATTACATACATTTAAATAAACATTAGATCAAACAGTCCATTGTGATTAGAGATAGCTGTATTCAGTTATAATAGTTGTATACTTCCCGATAGGCAGGAATAGAAATAAGCTCCTTAGGAACTAACAGAAGAAAGATTAAACATATATTTTAGATTAGTAACTCCAGAAATAAGGATCCACGCTCATTCTACAAAGGAGCGTTCGCCTTAACATAGCGGCAGTCTAAAATAGTCAACAAATATTAATTGGAGGCTAAGCCACAATACATAAAGTCATTCCAGCCTAGCTAATAACAGACTAAGACCTGAAAGGTCTATTCATGAATATAGTGAAATTAGTGAATGAAAACATGGGTATTAAATCTTAATTTTATAGAGTTACTATGAGGATAGTTAGATAAGCTAGCTAGCTTAAGTTAACTCCATAGAAAGTTACGAAAACCTAAGAATAATCTCCTAGAATAGGAACTATAATAGCATATTACAAATAGTAAATGGCGAGCTATTAAGCATCTATGCGGATAAATTACTATGGCCGGCCAATTCATAATAAGTACTGCTTGGACATTCAATAGTATAAATATATTTATATTTCCACCCTAACTTGTGCACACAGTAAATAGTACAAACAATAATAGTTTTACTTAATACAGAAGGCATTTGACGGGGCCGGAGACAAACCACTATCCTCGTGGGCCACTACTACGAACTAGTAGTATTCCCACAGGTTGCGCACCGTAAATAGATACACTAAAAAGAAATAATAGTTACTTATGTCTGTCACTGACCTAACTAGATCATTGAAGAAAAATTTAGATAACCTGATATCCACCATAAAGAGATCCTAAACATGGTCATACCGTTTAGGGAGTGGTTATTATTCCCAAATATATAAAATTATCTCTTAAGGACTTAAATAACGTAATCAGACACACTTACATAGTAAATAAAGTCGTATGGACCTAGATAAATAGAGCATTAAGCCCTTTATTATAAACTACGCCATATGGGGATAAAAAAAAGTCATAATTTTGACAAACAACCTATGTCCTATGGACATAGAAAAATAACGTTAAGGCTAAGATTCAAAACTATGCCTTATGGGCATAAAAAATAAAGTCAAACATTCTAACACGAAAAAATATGTCTGATGGACATATAAAATAAAGTCAGACATTATGACTCAAAAAACTGTCTGAGTTAGTTAAAGAGGTGTTACGAATCAATTTTTAATTGGAATGCATTCAAGCTTATTATCATGTTATGGGCATATACATTTTTTCTTTGGAGCGATCAAGGTTGCCAATGCTTTGGTCCCAAGCAATAAAATACGAGCGTGGAATAGATATTTTTTCTGGCAGGATACTTTTGTTTCTAGGATTATATTTAAAATTTAACTTTTGTATTTAGAATTATATTTTTAAAAAAACTTTCGGAGATAGATAGCTTGGTGGGCCACATAAAAATACGTGATGGGCCGCATGCGGCCCGCGGGCTATAGTTTGCCCAGGACTGCCTTAGACCATTCGGCCACTGAGACGGGATAGACGTATATAATTAATTACGCTAATGATGTAAGAATTAAGAAGATACTCGTATAACTTAGAGGAAGCATGGCATAATTTTAGTGTAGAGAAAGTGGGAAACAATTTAGGGGAAAAAAAACCCTTTGCACACTCGACTAATATTTGAACCTTTGACCTCTTGTCATCGTCAAGCAAGTCCAGTTTAAACTGACATTTGGTCAATGTGCCCTCAGGTGTGGGTTTATTTTTAACTAGTTCTACTAAAAACAATCTCCAGATAAACTTTAATTATGTTACTATCATGGATGGATTTCTCTTTTATTTTCATCTCCAATTTTAGGCTTTAAAATATTAATTAATTCACTGGCAATTAACAGTTTATTGCTAGTAAAAGAAATAAGGAAGATTTTTTATTTTACTAATCTTGCTATAAAACGAGTTCGCAAGGAAATACTAGATTAAAATAAATGTAATAAAAGGAGAAAACGTTCCAAGTTTCGAGATTGAATTTAAATGGAAATAAAGAAAACCTGGAGGTGGATTGATAGCTTGAAATCGGGAAAGTTTTGTTTTTTGTTTTCTTATAGAGCCCGTCGCAAACTTCTCCAAGTTTATTAACTAATCAAGCAACAACAACAAAATTCTTCTAAATGTGAAGACATTTTTTTTTCAATAAATTTCAGTGCAAAAACTACTTGATTTTTACAATTAACTTTTATGTACTAATAAAATCTTGGTTGGAATAAGCTTTTAAAAACTACAAACTTTTTTTTGCGTTCAACAATGAGAACATGTTACTATATTACTATTGTTATTTTACAGGTATCGATAATATATATATATAAAGTGACCACTTTATATCACATAGCTTTACGTACACATATATGAAAGTAGGTCTAATAGCGTTTATAGACGTCAGCAAATGTTCTTTCTATGAAAATCGAACTGTAGCTAACAATATAAATGGAAATAAATGCATAATATAATTTTTAAAGAAGTGTAATTACTATTAATTTTCTAGTAAGAAAAACAAACAATTTAAAAGTTTATGCTTTAAAACCATTACTTTTTCCACCATGTTTTACTACTACTTATCCGGACTCATTCACACCACGCTACTTAGACAGACACGAGTAAGTTCGACTTTAGAGGAAATGTGTCCGCATTTGGTTTAAGGAAGAATGGGAAACTACTTAGGTAAAAACCTCCCCAGTACTCCCGACCTGAATTCGAACGCCGACATCACGTCATAGGCAAACCAGACTTTATGAGATTAACATTTAATCCGCGCGCCTACTGATGTGGGCGATAAATATTATCATTAAATATTTCACTGTTCTAATATATAAGCTAAAATATTTCAAAATTCTTGAAGCAAAAATTTTCAGTCAGTGACCTCTTAATATTTTTTTTACGTTTAAAATTATTTAACCTTTCATCTTTTTTCGTGATCAATTAGGCTCTAAGTATTTTTGATTGATTAATTATATCAGCAAGAATTTGATAAACATATTTTTATATCTTTTGTAAAAATTAATTTTGTTATTTTTATAGTTATATTAATTTATATCTCAACATCGGACTTTGGTGATATAAATATAAACACTAATTTTGATTTACCTAATGTGATTATTTTGATTAAATTTAATAAGTTTTTAACGGTCAAGTTAATAAGGCGTCACTCTCACAATATACTAGGCTGTCGATGACATAAAAATCAAGGTTTGAATACCGGTCGGGTGTATTGAGGTAATTTTTCCTTGATGGTTTTACACTAGAGTAAAATACAGAGTAACATTACTTTTTTTAAATTTAAAATACAAAAACAAATGTCTAGATTGCACATTACATTACTTATTATAGTTTTATTCTGACCCATTTGATGAGATTTGCAAGGAACTTACTTGTAAAACAGTAGAAAGATGGTTAAACCTCTAGTCAATGAAACATTAAAAGTGAATAAAGGAGTTAATTTGCTATAAGAAGAAATAGAACAAGATTTTATTTTTATTTTGGAATAAAATAAATAAATATGAATTGAAGAAGATAACAAACAATATTTATTAATAATAGAAACCTTAAGTCAGGAAAAATCGATTAACTTATGTACCACTGCCCTAATAATACCACAAAATATACTCAAAAATTTTAAATATCAAAATGGTTATTCAATTAGGAGGATTGACATAGTCATAGTTGTATAACCATTTTGCTCTTATCATTTTTGAGTATATTTTGTGGTATTCTTAGGGAAGTGGGTATATAAGTCAATCGATTTTTCCTGACTTAATGTTTCTATCCTTAATAAATATGGTTTGTTATCTTCTTCAATTCATATTTATTTATTTTATTCCAAAATAAATTAACAGTTTCTTTTTCTATTTATTCTTACAATAAATTAACTACTTTACTCACTTTTAATGGTTCATTGACTAGAGGTTTAATGTTTTATTGCCTAGAGGTTTAACTATCTTTATACTGTTTTACAAGTAAGTTCCTTGCAAATATCATCTTATATTTCTCCTTACTAATAGTGGAAATGAATATAGCTAAGATGACCCCATTTTATTTAACAAGACAGTGTTGTTCAATATAATTTGATAATGAGAAAAATTAAATTTTATAATATTTGCTTCATGCATAATATTTTAGTGTGGCTTTAAATTTAAAATCTAAATAGAAACCAAATACTTTAACACTTCTCCCAGTTTATTGGTAGCTTATAAAGGTAGGGTGGAAGATCCCGTGAGTTAATGGTTAGTATTTTTGTAGTTTAAAAAAAATAACGAAACACCTTTTTAACTAAAATATTATGTCACTTCAGTGACTACGTCTTGTTTAATTTTCCACACATATTAATCTCAACAGTTATTGATTATTATCTGTCATCAACATATTGACATTAGGATATAAACTTTTAATATGAAGAGAAAATGTCTCAGTTCGAACTCTACGATGCCCATGGCGAAATTTTATCTGTGGAAAATTAAACTAAAAGTAGTTAGTTAATGAAGCAATAGTTGAAGAGGGCGCTTCTTTTTTAAAGAAACGCATCAGTAACCAAATGAGAAAAGGTATGTAAAGGTGGTGTTGCACTATCATATTTCTTTTATAGAAGTTCTTTGATAAAAGAAATATGAAATAAATTCGTCGACGACCCATCAAGGATCTTTGATAAAATAGTATATTTAAAATACGTTAAAAATAAAATGCGCATATTAAATTGTGAGATATGAAAGATTAACTTGCACATGCGAAGCAGGTAAAAATGTAACTGCATAATATGAACAAAAATTATATGCCACAAACTCCACACGTAGGCTTATTATAAGTGTCTTTATTCTTTTACTAAATAGACCAACTTTAGTGACAAATTTTTTTTTAACTTCACAGTTTATTCTTAAATATTTTTGACATCATCTGTTTATATAATAACACATAAATTTTACAAACTTTATACAAAAAGTTGATGTAATGTAACAATGCATGTTTTATAAAAGGTGGCGTCAATTCATAATTATTTCATATGTAAATTTATTTTTTAAATATTATTTTCTAGATACATAATTTAGTGTAATATTACCTTACATTTACACCATATAAAAGCGAATCATCGTAGCTGGTTGGGCTCGGCCTACGTCCTCTTGAGACAAGGTCAGGCGTGATACCCACTCGTCTATCCCTTCCATTTCGGCGCCACGACCCCACAACGAACTGTGACGTATATTATATGCGGTGGCGGTTGCTTGTTTACTAGTCAAGGCAGGGAAATAATCCATGTTTTATTGATTGAGAATCGTTAACAATGAGGACATGAGGGGAAGAGAGCTGGTAGGTAAAGTGTGGTATGTGAGAAGGAGGAGGGGGAGGTGTCTAACGGGTAGAAACAACCCTCTGCGCTCGGGAATGGGTGCACCCATCAGTACCCATCAGGCGCATGGCTGACTGTGTGCTATTTATTATCTGATACAGACTCCCTCCTCGCGAAGCTATCAGCGGATGCGGCCCAAAGGAGCAACCATGCAGCGCTGCCATCTATTGATCCACGACCGCAACTAGCAAACTGGCCGCTACAGGTGGGTGGGATAGGGTTGGACAAACGCTGGCATCCACGGAACACTCGTTGGACTAAAATATACAATTTTTATCTATGGTAATATTAATAAAAAATACTTTTGCAGGGGGGCGTTTGGTTTCTGTCTCCCCCTACATATAATAAAATACTTGAAATAATTCATGTACTTCAACAAAAATTTGTACATATAGTTCAAGTTTCTAAAATGAAATTTGTTTGTTTATATATATATGTTTATATATATGTATAGCTCTATTTATCCGGCCTATTCATTAGGCCTAATGAACATGAAGAAAAGTGTTTGTTTTTTTGTTGTTGAAGTTTTAGGCACCTTGCGCAAAATATTTTTTGTTCGGATGAATAGTCATATATATATACCAGAATTTTTGTGGAGGGAGAGAGTGGAAAACCTTTTAAGAAAAAACACCCTTAGTACACCCAACCAGGATTAAAACTCTGATCCCCCCTCCCCCCCCCCCCCATCATCGGCAATCCAGTCTATTGCCAGAGTGACACCCTATACCATGTGGCCCTCAAAGTGGGTAATACTTTATTAGGTACTTTCTCACATGTACGAAGATAACATTTTGTTTTTTTGATAAAAATGTTTTTCGAATGTTTGCAATGGGCATACGTAGACCTGACTGAGATTCAAACCTTGATCTCCCCGTCTTCCTCAAGTAAGTCTAACACACACACACATATATAAATACACACAGTGGAAACAGCCTAATTAGAACTTTCATGATTCGAAATCGTCTTTAGCTTGAATTTTTCGCCCGGTCCCGTAATTTATGTATTAAAACAATAATAAAAAATCGTGGATGGTTCGAATTTGGTTTGGTTAGTTTAAACTTTTCATAAGTTGTAATGGACTGTGCAGTATTGTTTTCCTACTTCTAGTTGCGGCGCCATGTTGTTCTATTTTGGGAAACTGGGAAGGTGTCGTTGGAATGCGGTCAGTACCCTTCTTCACGCCCCTCCCTCTCCCCCGCTCACCCAAACGTCTTTGTTTACACGTACAGTTCTGTACTATGTTAGTCAAAGTCAAACCTCTCAAGCGGTTACGTGCGCTGTTCTTAAAGATTCGGTAGTAGCAATATTCTTGTGACGTGCGAGCTTATTTTGTTTTGTTGTTTAGTTTATGTTTAGTTTTAGTTTTGTTTACTACATACTGTACATTAGTGTTTATGTGTGTGTGTGTGTGTGTGTGTGTGTGTATGTCGTGATGTCACTGTCCAAACCACAGTCCTATAATTCATTAATTTGGCAGAAATGTAGCGGTGATAAAGGATTAGGAGAAGGGACTTAAAAAGAAATCAGAAATGGCAAAGGAGTTCGGAACTCCCCCTAACACACTTTCAACATTTTTGAAAAAATTGAGCAATGAAAATAAGAGTAGACAAAATAGGAAAAAATTAAGAAACCCCAAAAACCCATGTTTGGACAACTGTGTACTGAGGCGGTTCAAAAAAGCGTGAGACAATAAAATCCCAGGGAGCGGCCCTATTCTTTGAGCAAAGGTTGAACATTTCAATCTGATTAAGAGAAACAGACTTCAAAGCGAGTTCAGGGTGGCTAGATGGATTCAAACAACGAAACGGAATTTTCTTCAAAACTGTATGTGGTAAAATTGGTGCTATTGATGTGCGTTCTACCGATATTTGGAAGGAAGACTTGAAAGAAATGATCCAGGACATAGAACCGAAAAACGTTTTTAACGTCGATGAGACGAGATTTTTTTTACAAGTGTACTCCTGACATAACTCTTGCAGAGCTTAGTAAAGATCGAACAACACTGATAGTTGGAGCAAATATGGATGGTTCTGAAAAGCTGCCGTTGTTGATGATTGGAAAATCAGTCAACTCACGTTGCTTCAAAAATCTAAAATCGAAGCCAAATAGAAAAGCATGGATGACAAGTGATCTGTTTGAAAAATGGCTTTTAAAAATTGACAAAGAGTTTGGCAAACAAAATCGGACAATCCATTTATTCATTGACAATAGCACTGCTCATAACATAGTTCCCTTTTTTTCCGCCAAATATTACATAGATTATTCAACTTATGGATTAAGGAATAATTAAGAACCTAAAACATTTCTACAGATGATTGTTGGTTTAAAAAATTCTAACTGATGATTTGTCTACTCAGAAAATTTCGCTTGACGTTCTTCAAGCCTCAAAAATGTGTAAGCAAACGTGGGACCAAATGAAAGTTGAGACCATTAAGAACGGTTTTAAAAGCTGACTTTATCAAGAAAGAAAATGATGGAGAAACTGTGACTGAAACTGCACCAGCTATTGGAAACTGGGAGGAAGTTACTCCTGATCCTGCTATCTCCTATGTGGAATTCATCAGTGGGGATGAAGATGTGGAAGTGGTTTGGGAAATTACTGATGCGGATATCGTCACCGAAGTTCTCAGCAATAACACCGAGGCTGAGAATAGAGCATTGAAGAAGAGTACAATTCTTCAGTAGTTCAGGAAAGGCCTATCCCGAGTGCGGCAGAAGCCATGGACCATTTTCAATAACTCATAATTTTTTTAAAAGTCGAAACAATGTAAGTGATTCAATTTTCCAGTCAATAAATCAATTAGAATCATACACTATGACTGAGAGTTTTTAATCAGGAAAACAGATTAAAACCTCTGACTTTTTAAAGACATTGTGGAGAGATTATGTCCAAATACATTAAATAAAGTACTTGAGCTTGGTTATAAACTTAACTGCGTTTCTTTACAACTCCTTTTAATAAACTTATTTAATTCAAATTTTTGGATAGCTCGAATTTTTTCCTGGTCCCTTCACGTTTGAATTATTCGGGTTCCACTGTGTATATATACTATATATATATACTAAATATAAGCCTCATCATCCAAGCAACACATAGTTTGCATAAGGTGCCCAAATTTTCAAGAAAACATACAAAAAACACTCTTATTTTCTTCATGCTCATTAGGCCTAAGTATTTATTTTATCAATGTCTTACTACCTGGGTGGACTATACGCATTAAATTACAGTATTGTCATATATATGGAGATGGTAGTAATGTAACCAGATTTGAGTGGGGGGGGAAATGTGAAACTATTTAGGATAAAAGACACCTCACTACACTTTGTCGGTATTCGAACCTCGACCTTGACCTCGACCTTGATTAGGCAATATTTGGTTGGTCCGCAAGTATAACTAGTAAAAATTGTTGGGCTGATAACTCAAGGTGGGGATGTAGGGAACGCAATAAAAGGCCAGTGTTTTTGCAGTTTTTATAGAAACATTTTGTTGGTCCAAATAAATCAAATATTGCTCCAGTATAAACATAGAGCTTAATTTTCTTCACTTGGTGATATCAACAGTTGTTGAATATATGTCAAGGGTGTCCTGGAATTTGATGACAACTTTTTCTCTTCATTTAAAAAGTTCCTCATCTAATGCCACTATGAAGAGATATTTAACAACTGTTGATATCATCAAGTGAAGAAAATAAAACTATACGTTTGTACAGAAATTTTTATTTTATTTTGATCAAAAAAGTTTTGCTCTCAAAACTTTAAGAACACTTACCTTTTCTCGCGTTTTATACAACCCCACCTTAAACTTCATGCATAGGTCTAACTCATTATACATTGTAGTGTTGTCGTCACTTTAGTTGTCTTCCATTTACAAATAAATTTAATAGCCTAAAAGGTTATTTTGGTCTACTGCGTCTTATTACCCATAAATAATATCAGCTTATTTTCATAATTGAGGCAAGTACGAGGAAGGTTTTATTGATATGAAATATATCACCTTTTATGTGGAGGAATAGTGTAAGACCATTTAAACTTAGCTCAGTCGATGGCCTATCTGTCTGGTAGAAAGCTCATGTTCTAGGGGAGTTCAGGAGGTGTGGTGGTTATCCGTTTTGCCTTCCACGAGTAATTTCTATGAGCGAGCGTGAAAGGGCCTACTAATTTTGCCGGGAAAGATATTTTCACCTTACTTTCAGGGTCCATAATTGACATAGGACTAACGGCTTTACTTCCCCTCTGGTCGACCTCGGTGGTCTTAGGGTAAAGTTCTCGCCTCAGGACCCAATGTTAATGGGTTCAAACCTAGCCGGGGTAGAATTTTCTTGAGCAATAAAATTCCGTGTCACAACTTCCTTCGGAGGGGAACTAACGCCGTCGGTCGATTGTGGCTTGTAAAAGAACCCGGAAAGGTATGTGAAAATACCTTTCCTGGCAATATTGGTAGGCCATTTGCTCTCACTGATAGAAATTCCCGTGTGCTGGTATAATCAGTCGGTTCAGAAAGTGCACGTTAAATACCTCTAATAAATAAATAAACTTCCCCTTCGAAGGCAGTTGTGCTGCGGATTTTTAACGCTCAGGGAAACTCCGTCGACTCCGGCTAGGTTTTATTCCACGAACATTGGCGCCAGAGACGAACCCTTTCACCAATACCACCGATATCAATATCATAGTCAATATTCAGTATATTGCTAGGACTATTCGACCACTGAAGAGCTGGTTGCGTTAATTACTTCTATCCGGTGGAGTTGTATTAATTGGCGCTGAGCAGCGAGGAGAGTACAACAAATTAAAATGACGCGTGTGGGAAGAACCAACCGTTTCATCAACAGGTGGTTACTTGTTCAGCTCGAATAAAACCTTTGGGAGGAACAAGTCTCTGATTCTCCTTACTCTTGTACACCTTCCTTTGTTTTATTGTGTGGTCGTGGACTTGTGTAGGTGCTCACACCTTAACCAAGAGTTAATGGGGTCGTAAACAGGGTTAGCAACAAACTCTACTTGTAAAAGAAATAACAAGAGATTAATGGGTTTGAGGAGCTAGGCCTAAAATACAATGCTCTATAAAAGGGAACACAGTATGTCTTTCGTAGCTGTGCTTGTGAAGCTGTGTGCTTAACAAAAGGTAATAGTAGGTTTTCCGCGAATATACTTGTAAAACTATTTTTTAAGTAAAAATTATATGGAAGTTCACATTGCGGCTTCTACAGCCATGTTAATGAAAATAGTTTAGAGATGTACAGTTTCTTATCAAAGAAAAGTTCTTCATAAATTTAAATCTAATTCTTTTTATTTTTAGAAACATTATATTTTATTTCCCGTCGTGTCTTAGCCCCCGTTAGGACGATCCGTATTTATATAAATTACTCCAATAGATATAGTTAAGGAAGGTATAATTTAGAGGGGAATGTACGCGAATTTGTGTTGAGGGAGAGTAATAAACTATTTAAAATAACCATCCCCAGTAAACTCAGGTGGGGATTAAATCCCGACCTTCCAATCGTCGGCAAACCGGACTAAATAAGCTTGACCATTTGGGCAGCCTGTTTGTTCACCGATGTGAGCTTTATTATTCAACTCAATCAAATTGTATTCCACTCTCCAATATTACTGTTTTATGTAGTTTACTTCAGGAAATTTATCGGAAAGAAAATACAAAGAAAGGTCATTATTTCTTGACATCCAATCAATAAATGGAGGAATCAGCGAGAAAAAAAAAAGTTATAAAGAAAAACATGTAAATAAAACGTCAGAGCAACACACACCCCTAATCCATTCACGACCTTAGTTTACTTGGATGACAGCTCAAAAAGTTACTAGAAATAGTCCTTAATATATATACCTACGCTAACAGCTGACATCTGCCACTTTTAATAATTATAAACATATGGTAATGAATAAATGTGATAGTTAACCACAGTAATTCAGACCAATATTATATAATTATATTTTAAATTGATTAACGCACAATACTTATTTATGGTTTTACTCCACTTAAAAAAAAAAGTATTATTTACAGCACATTCACAAAAGGTCTAACGAGAATAGCTTCAAAATGTGACCGACGAATTTAAACCATGTGGTTGAACATGACGGAAACAAGTTATTTACAATGATGCACTCACCAGTGGATAAAAATAGTTTCTTCAGTTAAATAGTTCGAAATACGATAAAATAATCATAAAATAATTGATTATATATAAAAAATGACAAGTGTTTTCTCTTTTCAAGTAAATACAATGTCTATATTAAAAGGTATTAATGTATGCACTATGTTACACATTGTAGATAGCATTCCAAAATGAAAAATTAGTACTTTTAATTATGTTGAAAATATTGTTTCGGAATTGGTTGGAAGAAATCATTAAAAGTAGTGAAATAGTATGAGAAAACTTAAGTTTACGTTATTTTAAATGTAAAATATAACAGTTAATTAAAAAACTTAACATTTATAACAAAACATGATCGTCTACAAGTGTTGGCAAACCAAAATCTAAACCAATTATTTTTTAACTGTCATTCAAGTAAAAACCTATCATGAACAGACTTAAAAACAAATATCAGGGAAGAAATGCACAAATAAAACGATGCCGTTCTCGTATAATGGTAATGGTATTATAGAAAAGAAAGCAAACAGCAAACTTTTTCAATAACTATTTCCGCTTTAACGAAATATTCCTTTATTACGATCTAAAAGACTTTGATGTGCTTATTTTATTAAAATAAATTATATTAATTCTACATTCATCCTTTGTTTGGAGTGTACTGACACATGGATGTGAAACCTCATACCTTAGGGAACCAGTAAAGAACATCAATTGAAACCGCAGAAATGTGGTTTTGGAGAAGGCTAACAAAAAACAAACAAAAAAACGCTGAAATAGGAAGAGCTTTGAAAAATTGTGAAATTATTAAAGGAAAAAAGGAAATTACTGAAAACAATAGGAAATACAAAAACGAATCTACTTGGGCTCATATTGAAACATGGTAATTTTATCCAGAACATTTTTGAAGACAAGATGTCAGGGGGAAAAAATTTATTGTGAGACCGAGGATGTCTTTCTTAAAGAACACGATCAATGAGGGATACATTTCATTTACTGACATGAAGAGGATCGCAGAGGACCGTGGGATAAGGCGGCATGGACAAGGACTGGACTTTAGGAATGATGACAGTCATTCACTGATCGCTATCTCTCTCCTCTCTCTCTCTCTATATATATATATATATATATATATATAGAGAAGAGAGAGAGATATTATAGTATATATATACATATAATACCTCACTATTGCCCCAAATCCTTCATATTATAAAGTTATTAGGGGTTATGTCTTTTACAGGTTCGTTGTCTTGTCCAAATTGAGTCCTATGTTATTTCCTATCAGCAGCTTCCAGTTTAGATATTGAAACTTCTTTCCTTGTTTTAGGTGATCCATCAGTCGAGCTTGTCTTCTTTCTGGTTCCCTTTTTCTTTCCACCTTGCCTTCTATGACATCACTCAACAAGACATCTCACCCGCTTCATTGGCCGAATGGTCTAAAGGCGTCAATCTCATGTTAGACTGGCCTACTGATGACGGGGAGATTGGGGCTCGAATCCCGGTCGGGTCTATCGAGGGTAGTTTTTCCTTAGTTTCCCACTCTCCTTCCACAAAAATGCGGGTAGATTAGCTTATAAAATTCTTCCGCTTTCATTTCAATCCAATTAGAGTAATTATCATATAACCTGAACAAGTAGTTAGAAAAAAAAAAGACAGCTCTTCCCATTCATTTGGCCATTCTTCGTAGAATCACTTAAAGAATGGTTCTCTTTTCCTTTACTCTTTATATAAATTATTCATTAGTCACTCTATCTATCCACTTTATCATCGATTTACTATTTTTAATTTTTGAAGAAAAATAAATATTTGTTTATTCAACTATTGTTTATATTTTTAATTAATATGTCTAAAATTTTCTAAAGTTAGCTCAATTTTACATTAGATGGTACAATATTTCACATAGTTTTGTCTTTCTCGAGATGTCTAAGAAATAGGAAGTATTGAGATCGTAAAAAAAATTGTAATCGAGAAGTTAATGGATGTAAACGTTTCATGACCTTATTGACCCTACAGTGCAGTGTGTGACTCTGTTCATTCATCAATCTAGAATCGAAACAATTTTACCGGTCGAGCTAAATATTTCTTTTTGATAAGGTTTCACGGGAATATTTTCAAAAATAATCTATATATCCTTAAATTTAAGGGTAGTTTAACTAAAGGTGGACCCTCTTCGGTAGCTGTATGATATAAGGCCTATTCTTACAATAGAATAGACAGGGAGATCATGGTTCGATCTCGTTCGGGTGTACTGGGGGTGGCTTCACCTAAATGGTTTCCCATTCTTTCTTCATACAAAAGTGGGTACAATCCCTCTAAAATTAAACATTCCTCACAAGTCCATTAACGTAATTAGTACATAAGGATGTAATAATATAATAATAATAATAATAAATAATAATAATAATAATAATTTAGTTATCAACCCGTCTTACTACCCATTCGGGTTATACGCTTAAGTACTAATTACGCTAAATTAGGAATTGGGAAAGTTGAATATAAAGGAAGTGAACCCACATTTGTGTGGAGGGAAAGTGGAAAACCATTTAGGAAAAAGCCACCCCCAGTTCACCCGATAGTGATTCGAACCTCGATCTCCCCGTCCTCGGCAGTCTGGCTCAACACTAAACTAGCGCGTTAACTAACTACGCCACCGAGGTGGGTGATACACCTCTTGAGACCTTACCTAAAAAACCCACTTCAAACCTCCTCCGAACCTCTCAAGGCCCCCCCCCCCCATACGCATTCCTAGAATCGCTGGGAATATGGGATGAAATTGTATAAAATAAAATGTTGTATTATTATACTGAAGTTTTTTTTCAAACACTTTGTAAATATGAGTTCCTCCTTAAAGCTTATATGTTATAAATCTTCCATTTTTAAATATTTTTTTTAACTAAAATTTGCGTCCATTTGTGTTTTATTCATTTGAGAAAATATGCATTTTATTTAGTTAAGACAGATTCATTATTAATGAGAAATAATCTTATTTTTCATTTTCACCTTAGTATTGAGCAATTTTCACATGATTTGATAGTTATAATTTATTTTAATTTATTGGTTACCATATTTGTGTTGAGATTTTTTTTCTCTAGTTTTCTTGTTTCGTATTTTGTAAAAACAATTATTTCCAACACTGGGTCATGGAAGCTACTGAGAAAGTCTGTGGGAGAAAATAAAATGTATGTTTTTTTAAAATTAGAAATGGCAGTTGTCATGCTTTATTAAAATTAAAATTAAGCCATGTTTTCTCAAGAAACGGCGTACCCATATGAAAAGGGAAATAAAATGTAGGAAAAGGCTGATAAATTAGAGTAGCAATAAATTATAAAAGATAACTAATATCAAGAAGACGGGTAAAAATTACCATTTTAAAATAAACATGACCGTAACATCTTTTTTTATTACCAGTTCTATGACAGTGTAGCTTTCTCTTAACTGTAATTTCTCTCTTCGCGTGGTTTACACTCTTTTCCTGTAGATAATACAAATATTTCTGTTTTAGGTACAGTCCTATTTTGATTAGAATAAACTTTTTCGACATTTGTAAAAATTAATAAAACTATTTTAATATTGTTTATACAGAGATTCATGTGAATTTCACATATTATAGATGAACTCAATAGGTACCTATGAAATAATACTAATTATTATCTTGACCGTAAAACAAAATTTGTATGCTTGGATTTTCTAAATGTTCTTCTTACCAGACTTTTACTATACCTAGGGATGTGAAGAAAGTATCGATACTCTACTAATATCGATATTTCCTTTCGATACTAGTATTTTACTCGATACTTTTTTCCCGATACTCTTACTGATATTAGTAATCTCAATCCGGTATCAGATCGGTATTGAAACTAACAATTTTTTTGTTATCATCACTCATATTGGTACTAAAATAATGTTTACTAGAGTGTACTGTGGAGGAAGAATAAATGACACCATTTCTCAATTCTCCCTCAGTTTCTGCAATTCTAGCATTCAATCTCTTTTAGCGAATCGTAATTCATAGCTATTCTTTCATCTTTTTTTTATCAATACGGGCCGGGGAGTAGCGACCAGTCTACAACTTTCTTTATCAATGAGCACGATCATCATAAACTAAACAAAAGAAGCTCAGAGGATTCAGAAAAGTTTATGTGCGTGTTTTAAGCAGATGAAGCAGGATTTTTTGTCAATAGTTAATAATCTATCATGATAAATTATATAAACGACGAATGTAGTAAAAAAATGGCACTTCCCAGAAGTGAATAACTATGGAAGTTTTTTAAGACGTTATATAACGAAAAAGCAACTCGTAAAAAAAATACCGAAACTTACTCTTATCGATACTTTGATTTCGATACTAGTACGGTATCGATATTTTTCTTCCAATATTTTTAATGAGTACAGTATCGATACTTTTCTTTCGAAACCACATTCCTAACTACACCTCTTATTGATAACTGAAGTCCAATTTTTATAGAAAATACAAACACTCATTAGTTTTCTGCCAATATTAATAACTTTTTCTAAATTATATTTTATAAGTATTGATGATATTTATAAAAAATTACAGCTGCAGATCACACGACTTAAAGTATGAATACGTGAAAGTAGTTCTAGTATCTTTCCACCTATCAGATAAGATTCTTTCTATGAAAATAGAATTGTAGTGTGGAATAATTATACCAATAAACGGATTACGTACTTCGGTGGCTGCCTGGTCTAAGGCGTCACTCTCGTATTAGACTAGACTGCCGATGACAGTGAGATCGATCGGGGTTCGAATACGGATTGAGTGTACTGATTTTTACGATTTTTTTTTCCACTTTCCCTCCACGAAAATGTGGTTAAACTTCCTCTAAATTCAACCTTACTCATACCTAACTCATTAACGTAATTAGTACATAAGCGTATAAACTGAAAAAGTAGTAATATGTGGGGCTAAACAAAGGGTTCCATTTTTTTGGGCCATGCTGTACAATAAAACATACCATTTCAAACACAGAAATGGTGCAGTTAAATGTTGTCAAAACCACAGAAATATTCCTCCCCATCTAATTAGTTAATTTCAACAAAACCTTCCCACTGATCATTTTATTTTTTGCTTTGGGTCGATGATAAATTTTTGTAAATAATATTTTAAATAATACAACTTAACTTTTTTCCCCACATTGCGTCAGACTAGCTACCAGGGCTACACGCAATTTAATTACGCTGATAGGGTGGAGCTAAGTAAGATAGAGATAAAAGAAAATGAACCCCAATGTGCGTAGGGGGAAGTTTTTTGTTTTATTTTATGTACGCCACCAGAGTTTGTCAGCTAGACATTTCTAGTCTTCTTCTAGCAGCAAGGTGACCTGGCGGTCTAGGGGTAAGGTGTCAGACTTCTATACGGAGGGTCTGGGGTTCAATCCTCGGTCCCGGCACAGATTTATCTGATTACCAAACCCTTCCTTAATCTCTGACAAGACATATTGTGAATGTGGGAAATGCCAGGCCTCCACCGTGGTTTGGATCCCACGTTAAGCTTTAGGTCTTCCAATTCATCTCACAATCACCCTACCATTACACATGAGCGTAAGTGCGTATAACCCGAACGGGTAGTAAGACGTAGTGCTAATAATAATTATTCTGGCAGTGGCTGATATATAACAATCTTCTGAGTTTGGGATACTATTATGTACCATTTGAAGTCTTAAACCTAACTTAACCCTAACTATACAGACCATAGCAACAATAGAAACAATTCCCCTTCAAGAAAAAGTTATATTATACCGCCGGGAATAGAACCCAGGACCTCTAGATTAGAATCCAGGAATGCGGACTACTAGACCAAGAGGCTGGCCAGGAGAAGAAGTGGAAATCTATTTAAGAGAAAGATTCTAGATACACCGTGTCGGTATTCAAACTAACCCTGACTTCCCGGTCACCGGGAAACAAAACTAGATAATCCCGATATTTAATCCGTGTTACTATCGATACGGGTCATCTGAAAAAAAAACAGATTTATATATAGAAGATCTTTTAGTCTGTCTCAAGTTAAAGTCTTGATTTGACATCGCAAACTCAAGATACAAACACGTTTTTTATGTTCTTAATTTTATAAAAGAGTGAATGTGTATTATTTCGCTGAAATTTTCCAAAGGAACCTCACGACAAGACACAAAGCTCTCCACAATAACCAAGCTAGACGTTATATCCTAATGAAGAAGTGGTCTTTCCATCAAATTAATTTCAATTTACATTTTTATATTATTATTATTATTTACAGTGCTGGCCTGTTATAGGTCTTACGACTGTTGGCCAGCACTATAATAAATGAAATTGAAATTGAAATTATAAGATGCTCTGTCTTATGACAGGTCAGTTCCTTTTGTCAGTTAACTTTGACATCCAATGCGCTCTATCCTTTACTTCCTCCTTCAGCTCCCAGAATTTTCTTCTTTCCTCCAAGTCATCCAACATTTGAACCCTCCTTCTTCCTAAGCTCCTCTTTCTCTCAAATTTTCCTTCTATGACGTCGCACAAAAGACAGTTATATAAGCTGATTCTGATATCGTAGTGGTTAGATTTGTGAAATATATACCTAAGTGACCCCAGGAGGATTCCGTACACTGCATTAAATTACTGTACAATTTTCTTATGAAAGGCTTTTTAGAAAATACAAACATTTTTATTTCGGGTGAATTGATTTACTATATTAGTCGTGTTATTTTATAGGTAGGCTTGTTGATATTATTTATAAAAAATGTCAGCTCCATATCATATTGTTTGACTTATAATTAAATGTAAGTGAATCTAGTAACTTTTTAACTGTCAAACAATATTTTCCTACTTAAATTGGTCTATATGTTCCTGGTAGAAAGGACTGCTTAGAAAATTTAAACATATATTTTTTCGCGGACAACTTTGCTAACATTATACTTTATTATTATTGTTATTATTTATTCTATCAAAATTTACAGCCTAAGATCACATGAATTGACACATGGATATATTAAATCAATTTTGGTATCTTTTTTAACTCTAAGATACTATAGTTTCTACCAGAATCATGCTATAATGTTTGTTCCGTAGATCGCGTCTTACTATCTGTCTAGGCTATACGTATATCTTACATTAATGTTACCTACGAGGAATTAATAATCTAGGTTAAATGTATCCGCCATTGTGCGAGTGAGAGTGTTAAACCATTAATTTGGAAAAATCACCTTGAATACACTCTAGCCGTGACTCTAATCCTAAACACACCATCATTTGAAATATGGTAAAGTCGAGACTGACGCCTTTTCTAACGTGATAACCAATGCAGGCTAAAATGGCTGTTGTAGCTGCTATAACTAACGTGAACGTCATAAATCCAAATATCATAACATTACATGACTTACAAACTGTCTTATTCTAAGACAGTACACCTATTACTGTCCGGTGACGACAGAGATTGATCGCAGGCACAGGGTAATCGGTTCCAAAATTGCCCACTGCACGCGTTTACGTGCGTGGCTACGCTCGGAGGACACAGCATAATGGGTTAGAGGAGCCTGAGAAGGATATTTGACTACCAAAACATAGGCGGCTGGACCCAATTGACAAAGCGGTTTTCCACCTTGAAAAGACAATCGCTTATATATAAGGCGTTAACCTCGTGAAGTAGCGGTGGTCCTTAAGTAAACCTATTACTAAATACAAATCTATTGCGCTTGGATATTTACTAATCTACAGTAGGACGAACTAGTAAACAAATAGTAAATATATTCATAAGCACCAACCGGATTCGAATAACGGTCCCTTAGACTTTTGGAAGAACACTCCAACCACTAAGCTACTGAAATGCATTTGGATACAGTTTCAAGCCACCTCATCATGTTTGCCCGTGACAGGGAAGATCAATATTTGAATATTGATTGGGTGCACTGGGGATGGCTTACAACATTTTATTTATCACTGTTTTTTTTACCATCCCCTCACCATGGTAAAAAGGGAGAACCTCCTCAAAATAACCTTTTTACATTAATGCCCGCTTGTCGTGTTGAGCTCGACTGCTGAGGACGGGAGATCGAGGTTCGAATCTCGGTCGGGTGAACTGGGGAGGTTTTTCCTAAATGGTTTCCCACTCTCCCTCCACGCAAATGCGGGTTCACTTCCTCTAATTCAACCTTCCCAATTCCTAATCCATTAGCGTAATTAGTACTTAAAGCGTATAACCGAACGGGTAGTAAGACGCGGTGCTAATTATTATTATTATTATTATTATTATTATTACATTAATGCCCCTTAGTGTTAAGCGCTAATAACCTTAATGTTGAGTATCATTATATATATATATATATATGTTATAACGTAATCTCGTAAAAAACATCTACCAGTAAAATAAAAGCTATCACTGTGCAAATTGGAATAGTCTATGAACGTAGACTTTTAAACTAGGCCACACGTTTTTTAGCATAAAATAAAACAATGTAGCACGCACTATACGCATGATAATACTATCTCATCTCGCTAGAGACATTGGAAACTTTTCGAACACGATAAGTTTGAGGAGTTTTGGTTAAAACTAGCTAAGGGGGAGGGGGTGGGGAATAGCTTGGGTACATTGAAGAGAAGTGTGTAGCTGTGTCGAATACACGCACGCCAGCGCCACCGTGGATCGAAGTGGCGGCGCTGCGAACTAGAGCGGCGCGAGGCGAGGGCAGCTGGGTAGGTAGAGGAGGAGAGAGAATGTCCCAGTGTAGCGTCTGTCCTGCTCGCTCATGGTCGGGGGAAGGGTGTAAGGAGGAAGAGGCTGGACGCTGGAGCCGTCAGAGGTGGTTTACTGCTGTTAGTCTGATACGGGCAGGATAGCGCGCCCGAGGGGGAACTCGACTAGATACGGATGTCCAGTTAAAAATGATAATTTAATTACAAATATAGGGCACATATTCGGTGACTTATTATACAGTCTTGGGAGAAAAAGAAGTAACACAAAACATACGAGTTCAGTGCAGTGTTTGGACAATGTTAATTTGTGACGTATAGTTATTAATAAAACGTTAATATAAACATGAATAATTTTAATTGGTAAATATTAGTTTCTTAAAAAAAGTGTGTATATTAAGTATCAATAAAATGTGAGTTCTTTCAAAGTTAATAATAATCTGAATGCTCCGCTCATCACAATTTAAGTGAGTTTGAAATAAAAAAAAACTTTTTTTTAGTAAATATAAGTATTTTTGGTTTATAATAGTGAATATTTCACCAAGTAGTTATTAATATTATTATTTTGTGTAGGTTGTATACATGCATTCTTTATATTAGTAAAATGTATCAAGTAGATTATTTGTGCATCAATGGAGGTTAGAGAGATTGTCTGGAACCACCTAACAGGTGTCTGAATACAATAATAATGATCATAGGTACGTAACATTTACCTACAATATGTATATAATAGTATGAACGTATGTGTGTGTGTGTGTGTGTGGAATACGTGTGTAACTCTATGTGTCTGGATAGAGCTCTTAACTAAATATACTTACACAACCACTTTAGTTAATATATGTGCATTTGTGTGCATTGTACACTTCGTTTATCATTAAAGGTAAGTAGTCTTACCTTAACCAATTTTACTATGGCTCTATATTATAATATTCACCATAGTGGAACCATGAAAGGTAATGGTAAGCGAAGGGCACATTATTTTTTTGTGCTAATATATATATATTAAAATTATTTTCAACGAAAATATTTTATTTTATAATTTTAATAATATATATATATATATCAATTTTTTCAACGAAAATATTTTATTTTATAATTTTAATATATAGTACAATTATTTTCAACGGAAATATTTTATTTTATAATTTTAATTGCTGGTTATATAGTAAATCTTGTGTCTATTTTAATAATTTTTTACTAATTAAAACAATGACATTTCCCAAGTTGCTTTAATATTTGTGAGAATAAAGAATATATATATATATATATATATATGATTATGCAAATTAAATATTCACATAGTATTGAATTATTTTTTTTGGCGTGTTGATATTGCAAGCTGTGTTTATGATAAGTGATAACTATTAGTTAACTGACGAACTCACACTAAGGTTACATTACAGACCCCACCTTAAACTAATAAATCGTCCATGACACTGAACACGGCAAGAACATCAATATCTAGATAGTAAATCAGTGTAACACTAATCCAAATGCTCTGGTTCGATTCTCTGAAGTTTTTTTCCTACCCTTTGTCTTACTATCCTTTCGGGTTATCCGAATTTAATAAACAAATTGTGTAGGGATGAGAAATGTATAATTTAGAGGATGTGTACCCACACTTGCGTGGGGAGAGAGAGTCTAAAATCTTTAAGAAAAGCTACTCTCACTACACTCAGATGAGATTTGAACCAATACCTTCCCGTCAACATAAAATTAGAGATATTGAGCTTGGCGTATATTCCGCACGTCCACCAATACGGGTATCTTTCAATAATAAATTTGAAAAATATTGTTTGTGGTATTCTAAATATCAATACATTTGTAACATCTTAAGTTATATTTGGTTTCTTATATGTTGAACAGAGGCAGATTCACTACGCTATAAAAACAGATTTTAAAGAACAATTATTCACGGTTATATCTCTAGTCCAGTATTTAAAGAGACACTCTGAAGGGTGCCTTCAGGTGACAGACTAAATCCACCAAAGGGACAACTTACACGCGAGAAAAGTTGTGAAGTCAAGCTCCAACCGTTCTCTCGACAAATCCAGATTTCTATCTAAAATTATTCCAGAGATATTAAAAATATAAAGAGGCGAATAGACATTCTCAAAGTAATAACAGTAATTTTCTAAGAGATGGGATATTGAAAATAATTCATCTTAGTATTTTAGTGTGTTTTCACGCTTTTATGTCACTAAACCATTTCTAAATACCAATTTTAGTACTTTAGAATGTCTATTAGGCAATGCTACTCTAAATTGAACCAGTTATTATGATTTTTATGATCTAGAACGTCTTTCAGTTAGCCTCTTACATTAAAACAATTTTTTATGTTTCTTTTGAAAACTCTAAACATTTTCTGGTTTATATTTTACAGTTAACCAAGCTATATTATTTGTATTTAGTAAAATATAGTCCAGCTATACTTCACAATACTTAACAAGCTTATATGTGTTTATAATTTATGTCTTCATCTAATAATATTCAATGACTTTTTCAAAGGGCGCAAGGAATAGTTTGAAAACAATCCCGAATTCCAATGCCACTGTCAACAAATTTATAAAGAAGGGTTTCCTTTTAACACCTAAAACCATATCGAGATATATTTAATAGTTTCCAACATATTACTTAAGTCACACCCTTCACCCAAAATCATTGCTGAGTTAACTGCAGGTCTTATGGAAAAAAGCTTTATCTTCGCTCTCTCTCACATAACTGTTGCCAATTCTCCTCGCTCTCAGCTATGTCAGAAGGTGGTGTGCTGGTGTAAGAAGGAGCTACTGGCAACTTCGAATAACCAGAGTTGCCAAACCTGTCTTATGTTTGAGGGGAGATTGAGCACACAAAAACGAGAGAGTGACAACGCTGTTTGCCAATAGCAACCATACATTCCCCTCAGTGAAGATATCCAGTGTAGATGGGTGAATATCACTTCTGAAAAAACAAACATTTCTGACCCACTGGCATTTACAAAAAAACTTAATTAATAAGATATTTATGTTGATCAGCATTTTAGAAAACATTTTAAATAGGTCTTTAGTAAGGAGTGAATAAATATAAGTTAAGATTTAGATATTGTAATTTAATGAATTGTGAAGATATGATTTCAAATTTAAGAATTTATAAATGAGAATACTGATAAAAAGATTCATAGACATCAGAAAGACCCTAGATAATTTATTTATACTCCTGGAATATCAATTAGCTTATAACAAAATGCTATCATATTAAAATATTTAATTTACTCAATAATTAGAGCATTTATATGTATATAATAATTCATTATGTCAAACCATTCTTCAAACAAGGCTAATCAAAAAGCTTTTCAAACTAAAAAAAAAATCCCCTTACCCTTTGTGACCCTATTAAAATTTTTCGCAGAACTTTATATTAGAACACTTATCAAAATATTTATGAATTTAATTTTAATTTAGATATTGAAATTATATATTTATGTTAGTATATATGTTGGTTATGCTAAAGCTAAAGGAGGGAATTTTTTTAGAAATTATGTTTATTTGTATCTATAAATATACATTTAGCACACTTGAACTTATGGTGAACGTGACAGGCACGTATTGATTATGATATAATCTTAATCATTTGCATCCCATTTAATTTTAAAATAATAATATTTCGCTTTCAAACCCAAGATTTATTTTATTTTATTTCGAAAATTATATCAAACTTGTGTGGGTCTCACATGCATAGCTATCATTAAATTACAGTCTAATTTTCATAATCAGGCCCGTAAGACAGACAAAAAATTAACTGGAGCTACTTTAATATAGGTCGTGCTATTTTTGGCTGTCACTTATGATAGGTATTATCACTATATAGAAATAAACCATTAAAATAGTAAAATATCATAAAGTTTTGTTGCGAAAACCATTGTTTGTAATTTTTTCTAAAGGAAACTTCCTAAGATTATAGATCATCATATTAGTTTTTATCTCGCTGCCAGGCAAATTATAAATCATTCCAAAGGAGAAAGAAATCCATTTTAAATCAAATAAATTAACTAAATCTTATAAGTATTAAATTTCTCAATTTATCAAAACTACAAAAGTTTAATTTAAACTCACCTTATAGCTCTATAATTCAAACTGTATAACTTCACTATCAACATTTTGTAACAGAGTAATTATTAAGAAAACGATACGTTATTTTTTTTATTCTCAAGTAAAGTTTTATATTGTTCATTCACATTATGCCATCGTTTAATATTGTAAATGATTGGTTTATTTCTTTGTAAGACATGTTTATTTAACATTTTACAATTGTGTATTTACTTAACATCTTATAATTACTAGTCGACCAAAAAGTCTTTGATAGAAAACCAATTAAGTCTAATATTCATGGGAATCCCGTTATTTGAAAACTGGAAACAAAGGTTGCCACAGTGACAGAATAAATATTTAATATTGTATTTATACTATTAGTCCGTTGTATTAGTAATGTGAAGATAAATTATACAGTAATCCGTGAGGAAGTTTTATTTGAAGCATTTGATAACTTTTTAGGTGGAAGTTAAGAAATCAAACAAGCTATATTTATAGAGTGCCAACTTTTGAGTTACGCTCAATTAATGTTGGTAGTTATTAATGAGATTTCTATAAAAATCAAGGCTATATATTTTAATGCAACAAGCTTGACTAATTTCTAAACGAATTATTAAAATTGATAATCACGTCATCAAAATTCGAAGATGTTATCAAACATAGGCCTACAGTATCTTGCTTATGATGAAGCTTTATTTTATACACCAATGTAAAATAAAGGTATCTTTGTAGGAAACTAAAATAATCACATCATATTTCAAATATTATCCGTCTTTAATTTCAGTTAGCTTTCAAATTATTTTCACAACATTTTTATTGTTTGGATTTCTTAATGACCACTTTATTTAATGTAATGTATGACAGTAAAAGCAAAATTATTTAACATTTGGTAAAAGGGGGGGGGGGCATGTTGTTACAATGTAGTTTAAAAAGAAGATCTCATACACAAAATCAACTTTTAGTTTAAAGTGTAAAGTGCTATTCAAAACGACACTTGCTGAGTTGTAAACATTTAAGTGAATGAAATTTGGTTTTGTATATTTTGTCTTAAAAGTGAAAGATGCTGAAGGAAAAAGGTGGGTATAAACAGAAAAAAGAATTTTAAAGAAACATATATGTTATAATTTTATTAAAATGGTGTAGTGTAATAATCTTAATAAAATATAATTTTCACATTAAAAGTCTTTTAGAAAATACAAACTTTTTTGGTCAAAATTTAATGCATTTCGCAATATTACTAGTGTAATTTTATATGTATAGACGATATCTATCAAAACTGGCAGATGCACATCACATTACCTAGCTTATGAATACATAAAAGTAAATATAATTACTGTTATAGCTGTTAAATAAGAACATTATTATGAAAATAATATTTTATCTTAAAGCCCTTTCTCAAATTATCACATTAAAACGATTACACTCTTTACCCACTTTCCCTTCAGTCATTATATATTTATGGCTGAATTAAGAATTCTATTTTCTTCGACCAAACTGTGTCAAAATTTTAAAAAAAAATTCTGTTTAAATAAACTAGGATATCACGAACATTTTTTAATTATGTTTTAAGAAAAATGGGTTTATTTTTAAGTTTTTTTTATTTATTTTGTCAATTTAGAATATAATTTAATGTGACTAGATTGGTTTATTTTTACAACTATCAAAACTTCAAGTCTAATAAAATTAAGTTCTAAATCTTTAAGCAATTCAAATTAAAAACGCAAACCTATTAGGAACCAAATTACTTGCGAAATTATACTTAAATTTTTTTTACTCTTCCTAAAAAATTACGGTTGCTTGAATTACCAAGAAAAGAGCTATTACATTTCTAAATAAAATTAATTTGTTAAATTCTTATGCGAAACAAAAATCTAGTGACATATTTGGAAGATTGTATGTGATTATGGCTATTTAATTTCCAGAGGTGATGGTTATTTGTCTGGGGTGATAGTTATTTGGTTGAGGTAACGGTTTTTTGTTTAGGGTGATGGTTATTTGTTCGAGGTGATAGTTATTTGTTGGGTGATATTTTTGTCCAGTGTGATTATTTGCTTATGGTGATGGTTATTTTCAAGGTATATTTATTGTGGTGATAGTTATTGTCTGGTTGATTATTTGTTTGAGTGATATTACTTGTTGGTGATATTTATTGTCCGAGGTGATTATTATTTGTTTATGGTGAAGGTTATTGTCTGGGTTGATAGTTTTGTTTGAGGTGATAGTTACTTGTCTGGGGTGATATTTATTTGTCCGAGGTGATTATTATTTGTTATGGTGATGTTATTTGTTCGAGGTGATAGTTATTTGTCTGAGGTGATATTATTTGTCTGCGGTGATATTTATTTGTCCGAGGTGATTATTATTTGTTTATGGTGATGGTTATTTGTTCGAGGTGATAGTATTTGTCTGAGTGAGTTACTTGTCTGGGGTGATATTTATTTGTCCGAGGTGATGATTATTTGTCAGAGTGATATTTATTGGTCCAAGGTGATGATTATTTGTCTGGGTGATATTATTTGTTTATGGTGATGGTTATTTGTCCAGGTGATGCTATTTATTTGTGTGATAATAATTGTCCGAGGTGATGTTATTTGTCTGTGGTTATAGGTATGTGTCTGTGGTGATGTGTATGTGTTAGTAGTGATGAGTGTGTGTCTGTTATGATGTTTTCTTAACTGTAGTGATAGTTTTTGTCTTGTGATGAAAGTTGTGTGTATGTGGTGATTTTTAATGTTTGTGTTGATAGTTTGGTGTTTGTGTTGTTAGTTGTGTGTATGTGATGATTGTTTTGTGTCTGTGGTGATGTTTCTGTACCTGTGGTGATGATTTATGCCTGTAGGAATAATCGTTTTTGAAACATTTTAAAATCAATTATAAAAATTACATAAGTAAAATAGGATACTAGGAAAAATTTTTGCTCAAAATTTATTATGCAAAAATACAAACTAATTAAGTTATCCCACGTGTCTTTTTTACGCTTAAAAATGCCGGATTAATAACAAAATACTCGACTATTCTGTATGTATGTTGTTTAATGCTTCGTCAATATTATTCTTAACAGCGTTGAACATTTTATATTGTGTTGGAAAGCTATTATGTTCTCGGAAGTAACAGATGCACTATTCTAAACAGACATTGTTGGGATACTTCTAACAAATCTTCATTTTTATATAAATTACTAACGTGAACAAATTTGTCTGTACACTCTTAAAGCCTAAAACTTAAATAAACTTAAAAATCTTAAATAAACATGTTAAAAGCCAGTGTGTTTCATGAGATATTAGGAATACTCGTTTATTTGCTTTCTCTGGTAGCCAAACAATTGATAGATTTTTTGTTGTATTTTAAACAATATTTATTTTAATTGGTATGTTCATTATTAGGCTTATTTTACGTGCACCACTAGTCGGGAAGTAGGGATGAAAATTTTATAGTTTATTATAAATGTACCCAGGTTTGTGTGAAGGGAGTGTGGAGAGCCATTTATAAAATACTAGTTCGGTAGACCTGGACAAGATATAAACCCGACCTTCAAATCGCCAGCGAACTAAATAAGACGATATTGACGCCTTTGTTTGGATCTTGGTTACAAAACTTATTTACAATTTAATATAAGGTGGAAGAAATTAAAAAGAGAAAATATAGTAGTGCCTGGATAGAGGAGGGGGAACTACAATTTAAAATAAATGTGAGGCAAAAAATCCTTATTGAATCAAGCCGGGGTTAAACCAAGTCAAACCACTCCCTCCAGGTAAATGGATGTGTAAATTCTACACGGATTCTATCTTTTTTCTAAATGTATGCTCTAAGTCTTGCTAAGCATCCGGGGTATCGGCATATTTAAATTAATGAGGTTAGTTAAGGTTAGTGAAGCTAGAGTCGCCCGCTTCAGTTGCCGAATTATCCAAAGTTTGATTCATACGTTTGCCGATTAGTAGAAAGTAGAATCTGCCTCAGTGGCGCAGCAATTCACACACTGCATGTTGACCCATGATGCATTGCAACGCTACCTTAAAACAGCTGATTATCAACATATTTTATTTTCTAGTAGATAAACACATATTTTAGATCATTGTCCCAATGGGTGTTTTCAAATTATTGCTCTGTGTCGTGGTACAATCCAATACATTGAGAAACACGCTTTACATTAACGGGTTATTTCAAATCTCCTCACAACGGCAAACGGAGCTGTCGGGTTGCTTCTGGTTGTAAAGAGCATGCGTGGCCAAATGCGATTGCGCACTTCTTTGAAACGATTAGTTCTAGAGATTTGATTGGTTGTCCTGCGCCGAACATCTTAGGCAGAGCAGACGAAGTAAAGATGAGTTGAAATTTAGCGGAACATCTGGTGCTGATGAGGCGAAAATCTTGTGATTGGCTTATAGCTTGTCATGTGATCACTTTTATGTTCTGCGCTAGTTTTTGGTGAACGTGTACATCCACATTAAGGCATCACTCTTGTGTTAGACTGGCCTGCTGATGACAGAGAAATCAGAGGACAAATTCCGGTCTACTGAGGGTGTTTTCCCACTTTCCTATTACGCCAATACAGGTAGATTAAATCTAAAATGCTTCCTTTATAGAGATAATACCTCATTAGTTAATTATCTATGCTATAACCTGAACAGGTAGTAAGACGTGGTGATAAGAAAATCTGAGAGGAAATGTACCCTAATTTAAATAAAGGAAAGTGAATAAACTTGTAGAAAAACAGTTAAATTTACTCAGACGGGATTTAAACCCCGACATCCCCACCACCGAAAAACCAGACCATACGAGATTGACAGTCTAGTTCGCGTGCCTACCGATTCTCACCGATGCAGTCACCAACTCTTGTCGGTATAAAGTTATCTGGTCAAGTTTGTAACACAATATAACGAATCAATGTATTTCCTGCATTCTCTAAATAGCTATCAGCAACGTTAGGCTAGAAGTCTGAGTAGTTAGACTCACATTTAACTTGGTCACCACTGACGTGAGGGTCAAGGTTTGAATCTTGCTTGAGAATGCTGGGAATGATTTCCCAAATTTGATTTTTACTGCGAACTCTCGTGTGTCAACTCAAGATAAGGAAGGTGTCTATTCTCTAAGCTTACCTCATCTCTATCCTTTGGATTAAGTCGTTAGTAACCAACTTTATATTAAAAGTACAGATATTTTTATTTTAACTAAGAAGTTTATTTCTGAAAAATGCCATCTGGACACGGGAATCGAACCCGGGATCTTTGGCCTGGTACACCAATGCTCTAACCACTAAGCTATCCAGGAGTCGTGTCCAGTGCCCAGGGTCATTCTTCACTCATATTTTAAGTCAGAGTCTATGATGGTCGTGTGGAAATCGTCGGCTACTAATGTGTGATTTTATTAATATCACGAGCTATCAGATAAGGTCCCGAGCTCGATTCCCATGTCCAGGTGTCATTTTTAAATTTTCATAATATGACATCTAGATGGAGTAATTCTCACTAAGAGCATAAATAATAGCTTCATCTATTTGATTCATAACAAATTTAGCACAAGTGTTGTTAGAGGAGTATTATAAAATATATGGATTGGAAATAATTTGTAGAGGAAGTGTACCCGAATTTGCCTGAAGGTTGTATTGAAAACAACAGTAATAAAACACACGTGTAAAACTAATACCAGTGCACGCGCTTGAGATTCAAACACCGACCTTTTTGTCAACGAAAAAAACCGACAGTAGAGACCAGACCGATGCTTTTGTCCTTTTGACCACTTGTTCACGAAAGGAATATTACTAAAACTAAAAACAAGGTACTATAGGAGAGGCGCTCAATGTAAGAGAGAATAGGAAAGTGGAGGCCATGGGAATGAAGTTATCCGGGGAAGAACTAAGGTACAGAGAGTACACGAGATAATAGAGGAAGCAAGACTTCATGTAATGAGGACGGAAAAAGAAAGGATGCCAATAAGAATGATGGTGATGAAGTATGTAGGAAAAATATCGCCAGGAAGATCAAGAATAACATGGGAGGAACAGATAATTGAAAGTGTGTAAGTGAGAGGAGAAGAATGGTGGAAGTTGTCAAAAGAGGAAGAATGGTGGAAATCTAGATAAAGATAGAGCCAGTTTACTTAACTGACCCGGGCACAGAATGGAAACATTTGATGATGATGATAATGATGACGACAATGATGACTTTTAGAATTAAAAATAGCAGTCGTATTATGTACTGTACTTTACAAATTACATGGATCTTTTCCGGAAAACTTAAATAAAATATACCTCTTGATTTACTTCAAAGATAGTTTATTTCAACTCGTATTCGTATTTAATTTATTAGAGTGGTTTATCCCCTAACTTTCATAAGTAGTTGACTTCTTTCAGGATCAGGATCTAGCCAACGTACCGTTTCTAGCTTTTCATAAAATATAAAAAAATAAGCTCAAGTATAAACAATCGTTCCAATTTTTGTATATACATATATATCTTTGATCTAGAATAAAACTTTAAGTTAAACTGTCTGCCTGTCCGCCTTGCCTCTATGTCTGTCATAACCGACACGGTTTGTTAGATTTTGTTCAAACTTGGTATTTAGATTATATATGGTCATAGCTCAATGAAATATGTTGAATTTTGATTATATTCCTAAAATTAAGATTATCTGCTAAAAAGTATTTTTTTAAATTTATAATTTTTTCCAAAATTACATTTAACAGTTTAAACCAATTTATAAATGTGGTGAGTATTTCATATGATAACTTACACTATGTAATTCATATTATATTTTGAAGAATATTTAATTCAAGAGTAGTTTACCAACACATTTTTGAACATTTGTTACTAAAGTATAATATATTATAGATAAATAGTGTACGATTGTATCGTACCATTTATTACGTTTGGGTAAAATGATCTTCCAGTGACGACCCGCCTATGCCTTCAAATTTCATTCTATGTTCCTTTCAACACATACAGGTTACGTTCCCCAAGAAAAAGTATCCCAACAAGCTTAAACTCATCTTTTACCACTTTTACAAATTCAATACTCGTCTCTTAAAAATATTTCTTATAATTTATTCACGATAATTTTGACCTTTACTGGCATTCGAGACGCTACCTTAAAACCATTCTATCCATCCATCTTTGATATTTGTCGTGTCTCTTTGATAGGTGATGTAAAATTACGTCATTTGTTAAAGTAACAACATATACATATATTTGTGAAGGGGATTAACACAATGCGGCTTATAGTATCTTCTCAATAGTGAGCAGAGGCCAAAATTACAAAATATATAAATATAATCGTCATACTCGGTGCAAAGCCACCTAAGTCAACTGTCTTATTTGTCCAAATTTCAGGTTTGTAGTGAATCCCAAAGTAATTTCAAACTTTTGTGAATGTTGTACAAGTCTACATCATAATAATTGAACTAGAGATTTTGGAAAATATCGTAATTTCACTATCCATAAGCCCCTGAAAAATTTAAAAAATGTTTTCGCCATGCCGTCTGTGTGTCCTTATCTCGACCTAGAGCCGAAACGGCTAAAACTTGGTATTTCGGGTTTTCATAAAGTTCTCCTGACGAGTCTTTTGAATCAGATAACCAACCCTAAATTTAAGGGTAGTTTACAGAAGAGTAAAAAGAGAAAGAATAGATTTTATCCAAACTTGCTCTGACAATTTTGAAAACATTAGGTATCCAGGCATTGTTTTACATTACAAACAAAATATCAGTTCTCATTTTGTCATGAAAATTACTTTGAAGGTACTTTATATAAGCGGAAGTATTCGGATTTAATCATATATTCGTAACTATTTGAGATACTAAATTTATTATTGTAGCGTCAAAGTACAAGTACTATTAACCATATCATTTTTTTGACTGAAATTTATTTCTATAAAACTAATAGTTTCTGCGCATAAGCAAATATATATTTTTACTAGTGTATTTGAGATATGAAATTTAAAGTTATGCTCTTTGGTATACAGAGATTTTCTTATTCAATCAAAAACTTAAATTAAATATACTATAAACAGTCTAGTGTTCAACCCAGAAAAATCAAATCTAAATTAAAAAAAAATGTTAATCACAGTCCGGGCTACCTTGATTTAAATACATCTATAAGGTGGGTGATAAAAGTAGAAATTTAGAGGAAATATACTTGTATTTTAATAGAGGCAGGGTGAGAAGTCTTTTAGGGTTAAACACCCCCTGAGCACTTGGTCCTGAACAAACTCTGATCTCCTTGTCATTGGTAAACAAGAACAGTCAATATTAACATTTAGTGAACATGTCCACTCTTGCTTTCTTTAACATGAGGCCTTGTTGCCTCAGCAAGAGACAGCAGCAACATTTAATAAAACGCAACATAATGTCATCCTTTTATGCGAGTCTACACAATGAGAACCACCACGGTGGTGTTAGTATAGTTAGCTGACGCAATAGTTTCGTATTGAGCTGAGCTGCCGAGGACGGGGAGATCGAAGTTCGAATCTCACTTGGGTAAACTAGGGGTGGTTTTTCCAAAATGGTTTTCCACTCTCCCTCTACAAAAATGCGTGTTCACTTCCTCTATATTCAATCTTCCCCATTCGTAACCCATTAGCGTAATTAGTACATAAGCGTATAAACCGAACAGGTAGTAAGAAGTGGCGCTAAATAAATAAATACATAATGAGGTCTTGTTGCCTTGGCGAGATATATCAGCAGCAACATTTGAGTATCCCTCACCATGGGTCTACATAATGAGGACTTGTTGCCTTGGCGAGGTATATCAGCAGCAACATTTGAGTATCCCTCACCGTAGTGCTACATAATGAGGTCTTGTTGCCTTGGCGAGATATATCAGCAGCAACATTTGAGTATCCCTCACCGTAGTGCTACATAATGAGGTCTTGTTGCCTTGGCGAGATATATCAGCAGCAACATTTGAGTATCCCTCACCGTGGGGCTACATAATGAGGTATTGTTGCCTTGGCGAGGTATATCAGCAGCAACATTTGAGTATCCCTCACCGTGGGTCTACATAATGAGGACTTGTTGCCTTGGCGAGGTATATCAGCAACAACATTTGAGTATCCCTCACCGTAGTGCTACATAATGAGGTCTTGTTGCCTTGGCGAGATATATCAGCAGCAACATTTGAGTATCCCTCACCGTAGTGCTACATAATGAGGTCTTGTTGCCTTGGCGAGATATATCAGCAGCAACATTTGAGTATCCCTCACCGTGGGGCTACATAATGAGGTATTGTTGCCTTGGCGAGGTATATCAGCAGCAACATTTGAGTATCCCTCATCGTGGGTCTACATAATGAGGTCTTGTTGCCTTGGCGAGGTATATCAGCAGCAACATTTGAGTATCCCTCATCGTGGGTCTACATAATGAGGTCTTGTTGCCTTGGCTAGGTATATCAGCAGCAACATTTGAGTATCCCTCATCGTGGGTCTACATAATGAGGTCTTGTTGCCTTGGCGAGATATATCAGCAGCAACATTTGAGTATCCCTCATTGTGGGGCTACATAATGAGGTCTTGTTGCCTTGGCGAGGTATATCAGCAGCAACATTTGAGTATCCCTCACCGTGGGTCTACATAATGAGGTCTTGTTGCCTTGGCGAGATATATCAGCAGCAACATTTGAGTATCCCTCACCGTGGGTCTACATAATGAGGTCTTGTTGCCTTGGATAGGTATATCAGCAGCAACATTTGAGTATTCCTCACTGTGGGTCTACATAATGAGGTCTTGTTGCCTCGGCGAGGTATATCAGCAGCAACATTTGAGGCAACGCAACGTATCACCTTTACCTCACGAATCTACATAAATAATGCAGCCGGACTGTGTTTGTTGTATGATGACGAGACAAGGCGGGCCGGGTCAATACTAGCCATGAAAATGTTCTCTTTGTAAGTACGTTACATCAGGTTAGCGTAAAACAAGGATTCTCGTACATTTTAGGGTATTAAACGTGCGCTTTTTAAACCCAGCGCACAGCTTACAAACTAACTTAACCTATAGCAGTAAGCGTAACACTATATGCTTGACCCTGGCACCTGTATATTATGTAGTATTAATCTGCTGGCAAAACGAACCCGTTTATAAATAGAGATATTCATCAGCACGAACTGGAATTGTATACCTATACTTGTGGTCGACCACACTAGACATATTTTTAAACCATACTGTCCAAGCTCATGCCATATTATCATCATCATCTTTAGCGGTGGTAGTGTGGTCTGAGATGCTAGGTAGGATCTTTGAGCTCTAAGCAAAACAAAAAAATTGTATTTGGGCTTATATCCGAAACGGTTTGATACATTTTGACAAAACTTGATATTTAGATACTATATGAATATGTCTCAGGATAATTTATTGATTTTGTTACCCAAGCCCCTAAATTAAGGTTATTTTACTAATAAGTGATTTTTGAAAGTTCCGGGTTCTGTGAAAATGACATAGCCTAAAATACTTTATTCAAAATAAATATCTAGGGAGTGTTTGACCTGATAATTAACATTATATACTCTTTGGGGGTAATCATTTCGTTAAGAGTTGTCAACTGATATTATTAATCTTTGAAAATTTAAAAACAAAATTGAAAATGGTCCTAACTAATTTGTTTAAAATATATCTGAACTTTTTTACATGAAAATAAAAGTATATTCTTGTTTTAAGGGGGGAAAACACTATTAAGATTTACTAATGACTGATTTAATATAGATATATATTGAAATTGGCCCAAACGATTAAACTTAAAATGGGTAAACTATCTGTTAACATTTTTACGGTAAAAATAATTCCATACACTTGTTTTTCTTTAAAAAATAATCATTTGATAGTAGTTTACGTATGAGTGATTTTTGAAAATTTGAATTAATGCTAAAACAATTCTGGGCTGTTTTCTCTAACGTATAACTTCCCTATCTTCACCCCACTATTGTAAATATGCCGAGACCCCAGAAGGGTAGTAAGACGCGCAGCACTGTTGTTCGATATAGACCTCCCTGCTCTTTGAGGATATTCCTTAACTATCCATAGTTGAAAATAGATGGCTTGGAAAGGGAATGCTAAGGTAATAAACAAGCTTTCGTCTGTAAAGAAGATAGAAAAAGATAATTCAAAATCTTAATGTGGGAAATTACTTCGAGTGTATTCTTCTGGGAATCGAACCCGTCTTTCGGTTAACGTGTCATTCGGGTTCGCTGGCTTTGAAGAAACGTTGCCGATGGTGATAGTTTTTAAAAGTATCAAATAAATTTGGATTCCACGTTGTTTTACATCTAATATTTAAGTGAATAAACAAGATAATAATTTGGAGAGTTAAAATAAAATTAAATAGTAATTAAATAAGTTAATTTTAATCCACACAGTAATGTCAAATTTTTATAATCTAAATAAAAAATTATACGTTTACATTTAAATATTTTTCCCACAACCTCTTGGTTATAAGCATTTTGATTATACTCATTGACAAATTGGAATAAAGGTACATTTCGAGGAAATGTTCCCACGTCTACGTAGAAAAAAAGTTCCTCTCAGTAAACCCAGCCTATATTCGAATTACATCCTTTCCATTTGTTCCAGCTAATAATTTCGATTCTGTCAATGGTCTGCGGACCACACTTTGCAAACCTGCTGCTTCTTAGGACACTTTACCGCCGAACTAGTTTAATTAATAATCCTACTACGGACGCACATTGGTACAGAAAAGCCTTTGACGTTGGCGAATCCTTTGAATAGTAGCGAGCGAATGTATTTGTATTACGATCATCATCATCAACAGCAACGTTAGTATCAGCCGTGGCAGCAGACGCCAAACAACCGTGGACGGCGAGGAGAAGATGTGGGAGGAATAAAGGAGAATGAGAACAAAACAGAACATTAGTTGAGCAGCTCTAAGAACACCACCTGGCCTCTCGGACGAGGTTTATTTCTATTTTTTTTAACTTCTTTAAAACGGGGGAATCTACAAACTGTATTATAAGCAGACGCAGGTGTTTGCGGTGATGTGGAAAGGAGATTGGATCAGGTTAAATTATAGAATATTCTTATTACCCGTCCTGTCTATAAGCGTTTAAGATGGGAGTGTAGGGGAGGTAGGTAATTTTACAGTTTTTTTATAGCAAAACTTATTTTGGACCAAATAATTAAAGTATTTCTCCAGTAGAAATATAGAGTTTAATTTTCTTCACACGGTTATATCAACAGTTGTTGAAATCTGTCATGACCATAAGGACATTAGATGAGAAACTTTTTAAATCAAGATGAAAAGATGTCATTAAATTCCAGGATATCCTTGACAGATGTTCAGCAACTGTTGATATCAACATGTGAAGAGAATTTATTTCTATGTCTGTACTGGCAAAAAAGAGTTTTGATAAAAAAAAAACTGCAAAAATACTGCTGTTAACTCGCGTTCCATACATCCTCATCTTAATTAAACTAATTGAGTAGGTATGAATAAAGTAGATATTAAAGGAAATAAACCCTCATTTACATTGAAATAGAATGGAAAAAGTTTCAGAAAAACCACTCTCGAAACATCTGGATAAGATTTGAACCCCAAACTTTCTATCAGTAGCAAACCAGTTTAAATAATTTTGACATTAGTCCGTGCGCCCACCACCGCGGGTCAAGTTAAATGTAAAACAATTATCTACGTAAGAATTTTGAAATGTGGTTCTGGGGTGGATTTGAGAAGATCAGGTGGACAGCCAAGGTGACAAATGAGGAAGTCATAAGAAGAGTGGGTGAGAAGAGATCCATTTTGGATGTGATTCATCGGAATATATAAAAGTGAATCGGACACAATATGATTAGTAGGAATTGTTGTTTGCATGACTTTATAGAAGGATAAGTTTAGGGAAAGAGGAGCTAGAAAGAAGGATTTAAATCTCAGATAACTTGAAGGAAAGAAGAAAATTCTGGGAGCTGAAGGAGGAGGCAGAGGACAAGGTGCATTGATGGTCTTAAATTCACTGACAATAGAAATGGACCTGCCATAAGACAGAACACATAATAATAATGATAAGGGTGAATAATACTGCTTCTGTTTACCTGACTGGGCTATTATGTAGTCTAGACGTCAAGGTCATATAATCTGTTTGCCGGAGATGGAGAAGTTTGGGTTAAAATATCGGCTCGGTGTACTCTGGGTGTGTTTATACCTGAATGTTTTCCTACTTCCCCACATATAATTGCGGGTTCATTTCTTCTAGCTTATACATTGTTTTATCTCTACCTCATAATTTAGTTAAAAGCTGATAGGCCGGACAGGCATTGTAAGATTTCGGTAGGAAGAAGGTTTTAAAATAAACAAAAGTTTTTACTGCCGGTATTGATAACATTTTTCAATATAATATCATTAGTTTTATTTTATGATTTTTGATACTATCTACCAAAAGTGACATTTACAGATCACATATCTTAACGTATGAAAACATAAAATAGGTCTAGTGACTTTTCTGTGTTCCTATGAAAGTTCGACTTTAGTAAGACATGTAAAAATATTCTTTAGGAAAAAATCTACTAGAGATAAACTCATTTCTCATTGTTTATAGCCCGCTCTTTCTCCTTCTTTCTCTCGCGAATTCTTCTCTACACCCCTTTTCACACTTCACTTGGCTCCAAAGCCTTTTCTTTATACGCTTATTCGTAACTTTTTGACAAATTATTGTGTCTTGAACCTTGAATAATACTATTTTAAAGATATTTGTTTTCCTCTTAGCTACCCCTTTTCTACTTCAGTCTCCCCTAGTTTGGAAATTGCGATAAATCTATGCGGCATTTTTAATGAATTTAATAAAATAAATCATTTTGGTTACTCTTGCGGGAAACTTTAAAAACCATATTTTATTAGTACCATAAAGAAAATGTTGGCGAGAACTTTCACTAATGTTCATCCTAATAATTCTAAAGGTGGAATTCACAAAAAGGAGAAAAATTCCAAAATAAGCATGAACACATAGATAAAATATATGATAAAAAATGTATAAGCCTTAAAAATAGTTGCAAATATAAGACATTCAATATATAACATATATCTAAATTGTGCTTAACACAAACCGAAACAATACAGGATTATTCAAAAGTGATGTTGCAAAAGTGAAACGGTTTTATTCTTAAACGAATTGACATACAACAACCGTCATGAATGAAAAGACAGAAGTACTCTTCAAGTTTTAAAAGCACTAATGGTGTTCGATGTGGGCGCCGTTGGTTACACGGCAGACGTCTAGACGGTAGTCCAGTTCGGCCCAGAAGCGCCCTAGCATATCCTTGGATATCAATACCACCGCAGCAGAGATGCGTTATTTAAGGTCGTTCAGTTGATGTGGCAATGGAAGCACGTACAGGCGTCCTTGATATATCCCAACAAAAATAAGTCACAGGGTGTTAAGTCTGGTGATCGTGGAGGTGAAAGCAACAATGGCAAATCCTCTTATCCGGCCAAGCTCAGACAAATAATATACCCAGACACTCAGTATCCAGGTTAAAATGGCTACGCTCCTTTTGGCAGCTTGAGTTCTTTAACACTAGGATCGCTGCGGCTAGCCCTATCACCCCCAGTAGTGACATTAGCGAAGCCCAGTGTTGAAGGACTCAACTGGCAAAAGGAGCGCAGCAAAACCTTGTAATGTTGAGAGTCTGTTTTTACTTGTCTGTGGCTGATCCAAAGTCCCGGTCGGATGGTATTCAGGTATCGGCGAACATTCTGTCGGCAGTCGCCCAGGCAAGAACTTGATGCCATTCTCCTTCCATTCAATCCGTTACTTCTCGGTTAGTGTTGACACCACTTTCCCTACAGGTCTTCGGTTTTGCCCCTTATTTTTGAATAATCCTGTATTTTCAACTAGCAGAAGTACCGGACTTACTTCAAACCGATATAATTTTTTCCCCATTTTATTGCTTACAGCTCGGTTTTTATCTGATTAAAAATGTTTAGTCAAAATTACAAGATTCCAGCCTAAGGTGCACAGTTTGCGCACAAGGGTTACTAATTTAAAAATGCCACCCTCTGCGTACAGTAGATATCACCTATTCTCATGATGGACAGCCAGAAAAAAACAAAACCATTTTGTTAATATAAATAAAAAAAATTAATACAAGTATTGAATTTTAGATTTGATTTTTCTAGAAACTTATTAATATATTATGTTAATTAATAAATCAATAAAATCGAGAATGACTAACCCCGCTGAAGATATGGACTGGCTTGTTTAGGATGATTACATCATCTGCAGCCTAAGGGTTTATAATATACAAAAGAATATACTATAATACAATACAATCTCTACAATATAAGTATATAATGATACATAATTTCTTTACACCGTATCGTTCGAACTTTTATGTCATGGTTTCAATATATTTGCAACATCCGATTCGTGATTCGTGAATAGTCCAGTTCATTAATTGTACAGCGCTTGTGCTGCCCAGTTAATAAACTGACACTTTAATGAACTGGGACTCCAATCATTACTCATTTCATGAAATGTTTGAGTTTTTCCCTTGTCCGTGAAATGTACAAGGGAAAAACATATTTGGTATTTAAGTTAATTACTTTTAGTCGTTTTAGAATGGAATAATAGGTAAAGTTAGGTTGGGTTAGTTTGATATAATATCTTAAAACTAATTTCAGTTAATCTTGTTGCATATAGAACAATAAGTTCCAGTTCATGAAATAGGCAAGAGTTGCTAAGGCAATTTATGCCCAATGGTTAAGCAAATAAGCCAGTTAACGCAATGAGCAGAAATCTGCTGTATTAAACTACGTTTCTGAAAGTATTGTGTAAACCTTCCACTCTCGTGTTTGTTTCTTTAAATAATTCAAGGCAACCTACTTGTCCTGGTAAATGCATGATAAAAGTTGTAGCTATAAAAGGAGTTGTGACCAAGTATATTGATCTCCTCCCCAGAAATCCAATCGTACTATCCCGCCATTAATGTTGCTGTAAAGGGAGACAGTTGCACCTGTTCCCTTAGGTACAAATAACTTTACAGTAGTAAAGACTGGGCGACAAATAAGGCGATTAAGTTAGTAGTGAAGGTACGTACTTACCAAACCGATACGATACGGACAGGTGTTAGTCAACCTTTTTTATGGAGAAAAACATGTCAGCTTGAGTTGTTGGGTGCTATAATATAATTGCTGAGGAACTGCAGGTCTTATGGAGAAACGCCTTATCTTCACTCTCTCTCAGTCTGTTGCCAAATCTCCTAGCTCTCAGCTATGTCTGAAGGTGGTGTGCTGGGTAAGAAGGAGCTACTGGCAACCTCGAATAACCAACGTTGCCAAACTTGTATTATATTTGAGGGGAGATGGACCAGAAAACGAGATAATGACAACGCGGTTTCTCAATAGTAACAATGCAGTTACCTCAGAGATGATATACAGTGTAGTTTCTAATTTTATATGAGTTTATTCGGGATTTATGCGCTAATTAGATTGTTTACCTAGAGTTTCATGACATGATTGATCACTAAACGAAACGTTTATAAGTCTGCGGTAGTAATCTTAAAGTAGTTGAACCGGACACTGACTTGACTTTTTGTTGTGTCCCCTCTCTTACCGCCCTCCCCCCACGTGCCTTACTACCCTCCCGTGCTATTCACATATAATAACACTAATGTTCTTTAGACCTTAGGGCAAGTGTAATAATTTAGAGTAGCGTTCAGCAAACATTGTACCGCGGCACACTGGTGCACACTGTGTGGCCACAACTCAGTGCGATGCATTTGTTCAGTAAGAATATTAATGGAGTTGGTACACGTGGCAGACTTGCCTCGTACTTCTTACTCGTACTTAATTAGTATTTTTGATGCATTGGACCAAATCAAAAGATTTTTCGTGGCGTTAGAGTTATGGTTTACCTAAATTACTAATGGTTTAAACTAAATGTTTCCAAATGTTAAAGGAGTGGGCCTAGTAAATGTACTTTAACTTTTAATATTGGAACATTTTGATGTTACTCTAATGTAATATAAAGTGTGTTATTAAGGTCTCATGATTGTCTAACAGATGGTAGCACTAACTCAAGTTGAGTTAAAATTTGACTTCGACATTGCCTATTTGGAGATTTCAAGGCTATTTTGCGAGGAGGATTTCATCTCAAATTGACGTAAACAAGCTCTCTAAACGCCATCACACCTCAGACACCAACGTACAAAATAGAAATAGAGAGAAGAAAATGAGCATTTAGCTCTGCGAGGTCTTGCGTTTATCTACTAATAACACTTCCTCTCTTCCTCTGACGAGTTTAAATAGTCACTATACTTTTCGCACCTTAAAAACGTTGATTTTCATTTTCCTTGTTTCCTATTCTAGATATATATATATATATATATATATATATATATATATATGCTACCAATAACTTTTTAATCCATAAGTTGTAGATGATTTATAAAAAAAATACGTTTACAAAAAACCCTCCCAATAAAAATAGTAATTTAGTGACACTGTAGATCTATTTTTAGAATTATTTACAAATTTAAGTTTTTAGTTTCAATTATATCTTTAAGACTCGTTGAATAGAACGTAAATTCATTATCATGGGGAATCCTATCTTGACTTGCCGTGACGTCATAGGTAGGCAACAACCTTAAAATATCTCAACTTGATAATGTATTGGACTGTTGAACTTAAGCTTAACCTTGATACATTGTAATATTACTTGTCAGGCTATACATGACTTACTGATTAAATTAACACGATAGGAAAGATAGTTTGTAAGGAATTGCACTATAATTTATTTGGAAAGAGTATAGGAGAACAACAGTGAAAATCACAGTGTTCCAAGCACCTTTGAAACGCCCAACTTGTATTCAAACCCATCCCAGATCTGTTCAATAATTATAATGCGAGCTTAAGAGCCTTTTACCTCCCGGCTGTTGCTGTGTTCCTGTTACGCTTGAAACATAGTACAGTTAAACTGGTGCATGTTGTGTTCCTTGCACGATAGACTGGGTCACCTGAATAATCTATAAACCTATCCACTATGGTGACGCCAAGATTAACCTGAATAATACACATCCAATGCCATTTTACAACATTCCCTCCGTATTCACACCCGCTTTGTGCTTTTACTTTCATATTTACTCCTTTCGGAGATGTATTTTTTTAATGTTGCTATCCAAAGTATTATTAATAACTAGATTCTGCAAGTTAATAGATAATAATAATAATAATACATTTTATAGCGATTATTTTGTCACGGTAAACTTAAAATTCAAATTCCTGGATTTTGGATCAACGCTCTTTTACTTTACTAACTAAGATGATCTTGGTCATATTTTAAGGCAGTGTCTGTTAAGGACGTGCGGAAATCGTCAGCTACATACATCAATTAATATCACGAGCCATCAGATAACGCAGCCACCTTCGACTCATTAAGGCTTTATGCTGCCAAATGTACGAAAGCGCATGAAGAACCGACCTATTATATTTGTTAATTACGGCTACAGACGCATCTAAATATCATATTTCTTAGATTGAAAAATGTCAAAATATGGGTGAATAATGAGCCTGGGAACGAGACGACTCCTGGATACCCCAATGGTTAGATCATTGGGGTAGTAAGCCAAAGGCCCCGGGTTCGATTCCCGTGTCCAGGTGTCATTTTTAAACTAAAAATGATATGATATTTAGATGCAGCTATAACCGTAACTAGCAAAACATAATAGCTTGACTATTTAATCCTTTATAGGTTTTGTGGTCCAATCATTGTACTTGAGAGTATCTATAAAACACATTAGCGATATTTTAGTACACACCCTGGTGGAATCGAGATATTTTGTTTCACCGTGGGGCTAAATAAGATGGCGTATGAATATGTTGGAATTTGTGACAGATGCGGTTCCAGTAGTAATTAATCTTTTCCTAAAAGGTTATATGGCAATAATTTAATATAGATATATTAATCGACACAACGCCCTGAACATGATTGAATAATATGGTTGTTTACCATTTTAATGGCAAACCATTCATCATTTATGCTCTACAAATATAACATTCAAAGCAATACGTGATTTCTTTTTTCATCTCTGAAGAGTTTCGCCAAACGAATGAATGATTCTCTTTAGGCAATACAACCTGTGTTTTAATATCGATGAGACCATGTAAACAAACTACTCTATACATTAATTATAGAGTGTTATTTATTAAAATGAAAACATATTTTAAAATAATAATCTGTGTTTACTGAATGAGAATCATACCATACATTAATTTCTTTGAATTTTTCAAAATTTTATCCATATCCACCCGACTAAAGAATGATAAATTACGTTAATTATAGCTTGTAAAAATCTCCTTATATGATATTTATTAATTTTGTTGTTTTTACTGAACACACATCGAGCAAATGAAACAAAAAAAAAGAAAGAAAGTAAAAAGCGTGTTACAAATCGATTGATTTTAGTACTTGCAGTATTTTTCTTAGCACCGCGTCTTACTATATGTTCGGGTTATAAGCTTATATACTAGTAACGCTCATAGTTTTTAGGAATTAGGGAGTTTATATCTAGTGGATGTGTACCCGCATTTTCATGGGGGGAGAGTGAAGAACCATTTTGAAAAAACCACCCTCAGTACACCCGACCGAGAGTTAAATCTCTATCTCGCCGTCATCGGCAGTCTAGTCTACTGCGAGAGTAGCGCGTTAGACCACGCGGTAACCGAAGCGGATTAACTACTAGCAGTATTTGTAGGGCTCACTGACACGGCTCCTGGTTTGCTGGCGACAGAAATATTGGAGTTCAAATCCCAGATGGTAGTATTCAGGGTTTGTTTCCTAAATGGTAACCAACTCTCCCGCCACGTAAATGCGGATACACTTTATCTAAATTATATCTTCTTCATCACTTAGTGTAATTAAATGCAGAGAAATCAGACAAATAGTAAAACGCTGTAAAATAATTGTATGAAAGTAACCCGAATTGGTGTTGATTGTATTAAAAAACTAATTGAAAATAACGAAACAATAACGCTTTTATTTTTTAAATCGTAATTTAAAGTGTACGTACAATGAACCCATCATGCAATCTATTAGGGTTCGGCCAGACTGCCAAGCGTGCGAGCGAGCGCGCGAGCGAGCGAGCGAGCGCGCAAGCGACTGGGTGGCCACACTGGCGAGCGCGCGAGCGAGCGAGCGAGCGCGTAATTAGCGGACCCTAGTTAGATTATTATTAGCACCGCGTCTTACTACCCGTTCGGGTTATACGCACTTACGCTAATGTGTAATGGTAGGGTTATTGTGAGATGAAATGAAGGACCTACAGTTTAACGTGGAATCCGAACCACGGTGGCGACCTGGCATTCCCCACATTCACAAGATGTCTTGTCAGAGGTGAAGGAAGGGTTTGGAAATAAGATAAATCTGTGCCGGGACCGAGGATTGAACCCCGGCTGCCAGCACAGAAGTCTGACACCTTACCCCTAGACCACTAGGTCACCCCCCCCCCCCCCTAGTTAGAGAAGATGTATCTGTCAAACACACTTAGTACATCTCTGCTCCTCGAAAATTCTTACAGAAAATATTGTGTATTTATAAAAAAGAAAAAAGTAGAAGTGCATCCAATTAATAAATTGAGAAATGCGTATGGTACTGTACTGAAGTGTTTTAAAATCAGATTTGCCGAACCAGTGGCGGAATGGTGCGTTGCACTCGATAGCTTTTGACTAGGAGGCAAAGGTTCGAATCTTGGCTCAGTGAACTGAAGGTGATTTTTAAAACCTATTTATTGTTGTGGTTTTTTCATACTCTCTCAAAACTAATGGTGATTCTTATTTGTAAAGGCCTACTTTGATTATAATATTGAATTATTTTAACATATCGGGTTTACATATATACATTATACTATTTATGGTCTTACCAATTAAATGAGGCCATTATTATTATTATTATTATTATTATTATTATTATTATTATTAGCACCGCATCTTACTTCCCGTTCGGGTTATATGCACTTACGCTAATGTGTAATGGTAGGGTGATTGTGAGATGAAATGAAGGACCTACAGTATAACGTGGAATCCGAACCACGGTGGAGGCCTGGCTTTCCCCACATTCACAAGATGTGATTAATACACGTCTTGTCAGAGGTGAAGGAAGGGTTTGTAAATCAGATAAATCTGTGCCGGGACCGAGGATTGAACCCCGGCCGCCAGCACAGAAGTCTGACACCTTACCCTAGACCGCCAGGTCACCGGGCCATTAATAGCAAGTGTGTTAAACCTATCACTGATAGAAAAAAGTCAAATATCATGTCAAAATGAGAAGTTTCCCCAGCACTCAATGAACCAACATACAATAATATTGCCTAGCGCCTGTAAACTAGACTGTACCGGGTCGAGCGCGCGCGCTTGAAAAATAGAACCAGTTCTATCTTTCAAGCGCGCGCGCTCAGTCGCTCGCGCGCTCGCTCGCTCGCTCGCTCCAGTGTGGCCACCCCCATTACAACCAATGTGTTCTATTTTATATTTTAGTCGCTCGCGCGCTCGCTCGCTCGCTCGCGCGCTCAGTCTGGCCGTACCCTTAGTCGTACGTGAAATCCTAACTGTGGGTTGATCACGCAACCTCTCATTCAATCAGATTGATGGGGCTATTGATGAATGTAATATACGTGATAACGCTGGCGTGACCATTAACACTTAAATCAACACTTACAGTTGTTTCTGTCAACAAATTGGTGTTATCGTCATTGGCCATCACATAGAAGATTTGTTTTGCTCACATGCAACTTTTAATAGCTTAAATGGGTAGAGAATAAACGCTCGATCAATATAGACCAGAAATTATTATTGTTGGTATTATTGTTGGTATTATTATTATTATTATTATTATTATTATTATTATAATTATTATTATTATTATTACTAGCACCGCGTCTTACTACCCGTTCGGGTTATACGCACTTGCGCTAATATGTAATGGTAAGGTGATTGTGAGATGAAATGAAGGACCTACAGTTTGACGTGGGATCCGAACCACAGTGGAGGCCTGGCATTCCACACATTCACAAGTTGTGATCAATACACATCTTGTCAGAGGTGAAGGAAGGGTTTGGCAATCAGATAAATCTATGCCGGGACTGAGGATTGAACCCCGGACTTCCAGCACAAAAGTCTGACACCTTACCTTAGACCATCAGGTCACCTGACTGAAGATTAAACCAGCAATTGCTCCTCAAACCAACACCTCCATTGTTCCCTCACAGAACTAAACCTCTGACCTTATAGTTGGACTTTTTTTCTAACATGTCATACTACCCATCACAGGCTATCTACATTTAACTACACCAATAGGGTATAAATGGGGAAGGTCTTATTTTTAGTAAATTCATCTACATTTTAAGGAGGAGTTGTAAGTAGTAAACCCAGATAAAATCGCCTTCATTACACCCTGTTTGGATTCTACCCCCGAACTCCCTTTCAAGGGCAAACCAGACCAGATGAACTTGACGCTTTAGTCAACGTGTTTGCCAGAGTCTAGTCAGAGCTATGAGTGTTAGCCACTACACCAGCGTTGTGCGTAAATAGCACGTTATAATTATATCAAAATGAAATTAATAAAGGCAGTGGTGACGTCGGTGACCGTCCCTTATTGTGTCTCCCCCTTTTTTCTCCCTTCACCACCCCCCTCGCCCGTCCACCAAAACCTTCTAAACCACATCGGTGGTCGCATGGTCTAAAATAATGGCCCTCAAGTCTAAAATTAAATATTTGGAGTATTGGCTAGGCCTCACTTTCATAGTACATGTTACAAACAGATTTTACGGTAAAATTAAAAAAAAAGGAAAGCAATCTGTTTTGGCACTGACACACTTTTGTAGAAGTTGTTAAAATTAAATTTAATAATAGTTCAATAAGATAACCATAAATTATCATTTTTATAATATTATTTGTGTAACATTCGATTATATGTGTACTTGCATATAACCTGAACAGGTAGTAAGACGAGGTTCTAAAAAATATACACACATGTATACAAATATTTAAAAAATATATTTAAAATTTACCAGCTCGTGGTAAAGTACAACCATCTGAATTGTGTGGTCTTATTTCAGTAATTCTTTAGAACCTTCTTTCGGACACATAACTATGTAGATGCAAACGACCTAATTATCTCTATTGCATCATTTGACAAAGAACAACAATACTTTTTTTAAAGTTGACCAGTCGGAGAAACTGAATAATTGCTTAGAATTATAAAACCCCGCTGCGCCTCACCTGAAATTACCTCGAGACTCTAAGTTTAAGAAACCTTGGTCATAAGTTTAGTTTTTACACTAGACCGGCTTTCATTTTTTTTTTAGGATCACGTCATACTATCCTTTCGGATTACACTAGTTAAGCCAGTGGTTTTAGGGAGGTTGTATTTATAGGAAGTTAATCCACATTAGCGTGGAGGGAGGATAGAAAACCATTTGGGGAAAAAACCCTTCATTATGCCCACCAAAATTTGAACCTTTATCTCACAGTCGTGGAATGCCAGGTCGCCACCGTGGTTCGGAGTCCACGTTAAACTGTAGGTCCTTCATTTCATCTCACAATCACCCTACCATTACACATTAGCGTAAGTGCGTATAGCCCGAACGGGTAGTAAGACGCGGTGCTAATAATAATAATATCTCACAGTCATCGGCAGTTTAGTCTACTGTGAAGGTAGCGCTTTATACCTCGTGGCCACCGAAGTAGGTGTTTTTATGTGTTATAATCCCAAATAGTTGTAACAAGGCAAATTTTTCCTAGCTTGGTTTTCCATTCTCCCTCCTCACCGATGCAGTTTTATTTTTATCACCACATCTTACTATCTTTTCAGGCTATACGGGTATGTAGGCCTACAAATTACGCTGAGCTAAGGATAAAAAATTTGGATTTAGAGGAAGCGTAAACTCATTTGCGTGAAGGAAGAGTAGAAAATTATTTTGGAAAAACTACTCTCACTACACCCAACAAGGATTCAAACCCCAATCTCCCTGTCATTGACAGTCTAGTCTAACATGATAGTGACACCTTAGACCATGCGGTCACTGAAGCAGGTCTCTTTAATGCGAGCAAACTACCTCTTAAATTCTACCATTCTCATTCCTACCCCATTAGTATAAATAGGAGAACCGCCCGGATGGGCATTAAGACGTGGTCTACAGAAAACAAAAAAATAATAATAATGATGACCGTCCCCTCGTGACACAAGAGGTCTCGTTAGTATCATTCAAGATGGCGGGTCATTAAGGATCTCATTAGCAGATATAGAGATATTCCTCTTCGCTGCCTTAAAGATCACAAAAACCTCTTGAATTCGTTCCGGTCTCTATTGAGTGACTCCTTTTGATCTGGGCTTATATTTCCAGTCGAGACGTTAAAAAAATATGTTAATATTTCTAGGAGAGGGTTGTTGAGTTACACGAAGTTTATGTCGAAGAAATATGTCTTGGGACGCTCGTTCTGTTTATTCATGGAACAAGAAGACGAGGAAGGGTTTATTCTCAAGATTTATTGCTCATGACCTTTGCACCATTGACCACACAGTCTAGGGCGTCTGATTTTTTTTTGTTGGCCTGTAAGGCTAACTGTAACTGTAAACAATGGCGTGAGGCATATGGGGCATGTTCTCTGGGCGCCAAAATCCTTAGCAATATTAGCAAAAATATAAAGTTTAATTTTTTAAACAATAAAAGTTATTTTTTATACAATTTTGTAAATAGCCTTGTAACGAGAAACTAGTTGGAGTACCAACAAAAGAATCCAGCCAAATCTTAAATAACAGTTTTCAAGGAACGGCATTTTTTTTTTCGCTCTGTGGACCATAAACTCCCATTGATCCTAGCTACGCTTCTGAGCGTCAACGATGCAAACTAACCTAAAACAACACAAGATAAACCATTTGTTTATACTCTATACTTGAAGAAGTTGTCTGTGTCAGTTAAAAATAGTTTATATTTGAGTGTATAATGGTACTTTTATCCCGAACATCTCTATTCCAGTATCACTCAAGTACAGTCCGATTTTTGTTAGAAGACTCTTACCGGGCAGTTAAAAAAAATATTATATAAATATATCTGCTTTCGTGTTTTGTGATCTACAGATGTTACTTTTTTATTTACATTATAAATACCTATGAAACTACACTAATAAAACCGTAAAAGATTATTGTTGACAGCAAAGAATGTGTTTGTATTTTCTAAATGTTTCTTCCTACCAAACTCCCTCTATTTTGAATCATGAATTAGCCAAGTGCTCTTTCTGCCACACAAGAGAGAGTCGAAATCTGTTGGAGAATCCAAGTTCCTCACATTTGTTAGTAAACGGAATGACTTCTTTTCTGGAAAGAAACTACTTTACCATAAAATAGAATTATATTGGGATTTTTTTTATTTGGAAATGAATTTACACTTTAGTGAGGCAAGCACACGAGAAGGCCAATTATTTATGTATCGGCCTCTTTTGTTCGTTTCGTGACGGGGGAGACAAGGTTTAAACCGTGTCAAACTAACTGGACGGACGCCTGAAGGCGCGTTCACATGAGGGGTTTATAAACTTTAATGATCGCGATGTCCTCTTAAAATAAGTATACCCGCAGCGATAGTTAAGTGGCTTAAGGTCGGAAATGTTGTTTAAACTATTCACATGTAATGGTTTTAGTCCAGGTTGATCGCACTGAAGATGGATCCCCACTTGTGATTATCACTTTGTTTTACCCATCATTTCCCCACATACATTCGAATGTATTACCTTTAATATACCTTCCTCGTCCCTACCTTGTAGATTAAATCGTGAATAGTTCTTTTTTTAAAAAAAATAGAAATCAGTGAATGAGACATATTTTAGTATTACTTTTTAGCGTATGACATATGAGATATGCAGTATCTAGATCAGTCTCCGTGTATGTATAGTTATAGTCGCTCTGGTGTCACAGAACGTTGCACATACTATACCTTGGAGGTTGTATACACGTCATACACGCAATGAGATGACGTGATGATAGCGATTGTGAAAATGTGAACCAGTGGGAAACTTAAACATAACTTAAGCCTAATTAACTAGACCATTGTGACCATAGAACAGCTTTCCCTGTCAGGAAAATTACATATGGTACCACTGAGGATAGAGCTATGGTCCTCTAGATCAGTAGGTAGGGGACTCTGATCACTATAACAACAGGCTGGTAACTAACTACCTCATTAATAAACCAGCTATTTATAGGAATTATATATAAGGTGACCTGGCGGTCTAGGGGTAAGGTGTCAGACTTCTGTGCTGGCGGCCGGGGTTCAATCCTCGGTCCCGGCACAGATTTATCTGATTACCAAACCCTTCCTTCACTTCTGACAAGACATCTTGTGAATGTGGGGAATGCCAGGCCTCCACCTTGGTTCGGATTCCACGTTAAACTGTAGGTCCTCCATTTCATCTCACAATCACCCTACCATTACACATTAGCGTAAGTGCGTATAGCCCGAACGGGTAGTAAGACGCGGTGCTAATAATAATATAGGAAATATAGAAATAAGCTATATACTAATCTTTAAAAGATAAATTATACCATTATGAAGAGTTATTTTTAAAACAAAAATATAAGCCTAATGTAAACACACAATAATTTAATGAAGTAAATATATATCATAAAAATATTAAATATAAACTCAAATAAAATATTTATCTCATCAAATTAATACTCTGACCACGTTAAAAATTTGGCACTTAAATACAACATTACTGGTTTTTTGTGTGCACCACGTCTTACTACCCATTTGGGCTATTCCCATACTTAAAATAATGAGATAATTGGTTAGGAATTAGGAAGGTAGAGCTTAGAGGAACTGTAACCGTATTTACGTGCCGGGAGAGTGGTAAATTATTTAGAAACTATCACCGACATTTTCCCCGTCCGTTATTGGAACACGACCTTTACATCCCCGGTAATTCAGTCTACTGAGTTAGGGACGTTTTGAACTATTCAACCACCGATGGAGGCAAAAACAGATATTGATCAGCTATGTATTAAATTTTGTGAACTCAACCAGTAAACAAAATAATACATCACTAAACAAGAATTTAAAAAATTAAACTTACAAAACAAGACTATCTAACACCTCCCAAATCCACCTGGATTAAATCAGTTTAATTAATTGTATCCAAACTCATACAAGTGAAAAAAAATTAATTATTACTGATTATTCCCTAGGTACTTTACATTGTTACTTGTTTTAGTAAAATAATTAATTCAAAACTTGTATCAGTGCTCATTCTGTAAAATACGCCAGTCTCATATTGTCTGGTTTGCCAGTGACGGGGAGGTCAGGATTCATATCCCAGCTGGGTGTACTGAGATTAGTTTTCATAAATAATTGTTTTCCACTCTCCCCTTCAGGGAAATATGGACCTCCTCTAAATTAGACCTTCCTCAAATTTATCTCACTAATGTAAGTAATCAGATAGCCCGGATGGGTGGTAAGACTCAGTGAAAAGTGCTAGGCGAAACTATCTCTCTAAATTATTACGATCCAATCTTTGTAAAAGCAGCTTGGATTCTTATATTTTTTTAAGAAAGCAACGCAATAAAATTAAGTATTAATGGCATAGTTTGGGGGATGAATGATAATAATTACAAATCAGCTGTATCTGTTTAATATTCTAATAAATTGAAAAATGGACACGGAAATATAATCAAGGACCTTTGGCTTAGCAAGGTAATGCTCTACCACTGAGGAATATAGGGAACGTTCTGTGATCAGGGGCATTCTTCGCTCATATATTAGGGCAGAGTCTGTGACGGACGTGTGTGTATCATCTAATACCAAGAGATATCATTGATATCATAGTCAGATGGTCCAGATAGAAACAACAGCCTTGACGCTCTCGGCCGAGTACAGAGTCATCCTCTTGATTGCTTGCCTGCTCTGCTGTCCATTAAGATCAAAGACCAATAGCGCCTTCCCCACATGACCGTAATTATTCCAACATAAACAGAATCTAGTTCGGATCAATACACCACACGTTACACGTATACATGCTAATTACACTATCACCCGTGCGTATTTACGGGTGTCAGGATTATCTAGTATGGTTGGCCGTTGACGGGAAACTTGATGGTCGAATCTTGGTCGGGTGTAATGAGGGTGGTTTAAAAAATAATTAATTTCACTCTCCCTCCAAGCAAAGGTGCTTACACATCCTACAAATATAACCTTCCTAATAACTAAAACCACTAGAGTATATGAAATATTGTGTATAGCCCGGACGGGTAGTAAGATGTGGTATAAAATAAATTGTACGGTGCACCGCAAATACTTTATCTTTTTTTTCTTCTTAAAGCTAGCAAAAGTACCCGGCATTACGTGGTTACCTCAGGCAACACTTTTTGCTTCAAACAGACAAAAAAAAACTCATTTTATTTCTTCCGGCCCTGTTATTAGTAAATTTAAAAAATCTAATTAAAAAATTTAACATTCCAGCTTCTAGGTGCACATGTTTTGGTAGGTAGGTCTAGATATCACGTAATAATCATGGCAGACAAACAAACTCTTCATTTTATTAATTTAGATAGATAGATATATTTACTAAGCATTATCAAGACTTGTTAGTTGTAGTATGTTTTGCTGCCGTGCCCCAAGATATCGAGGTGTGAAGTGCCGTGAGCCTAACTCCTATGCAACTTGGTGTACACGCATGCTTGCACAGCTTTCCTCTCCCGACGCTGTACGCTGGAACCTTAAAAACAATTTAGTGGTATTAGCATCTTTTTTCCGGATGCAAGTGTCCAGGGATTTGATATTACTTTTGGTTCAAACAAGCTATATGTACAGTTTGGGCTATGAGTTTCCAAACACTCTGTAGATGCCTTTCATGTTACTACTAGTTAAATATGATAACTATATAGTGCCTATAGTTGCCTATTGTATTGGTTTTTGGCTATTTTATGAACAAGTGTCTTAATGCACCTATTTGAGCTTTGGTCTATCTTTTTCCAAAGGATATGGATTTTCTGCTGAAAGAGAGATTCCTGTTTCTTAGAAAGTGTGAGTTGCGGTATACTTGTTTGGATTAGGTTTGAAAATCTACACTTGTTGAATAGCTTCCAATGAATGTAAGCTAGATGGAGGACAATGGAGGCAGTGACAGACATCTTGGCAGAAAATGGGACGGCATTCTAGGGGAAAAGTTCAACTCCTTTGGAAATGGCAAATTTAAAACTTCTACCCTTGATATCGTGTCATTAGTATAAACTATGCGATTAACCTGAAGATTAGTAAGACGCAATGCAATTTTTTGTAGTTACTTTCAAAATTAATGTTACTAAATACATTTTCTGAGGTGTAGGGATTTAGAGGGTAATTCTCTTTGCTCGTTGGGGGCTACGCCCCCAAACCCCCAGTGCGTTTTCTTTGCAAGTGGTTGTAAACTAATGTAATTCCAGAACAGTTTTTTGATGGGTCTTACTCTTTAGCCACAAGAGACCTCCAAAGATAGGTCCACACCGACTTTAAAGTTGCTCCACCATTTTGATTTTTTCCGGGGATTAAAAATTAAATTTTGTAACTTTTTGGAATTTTCCCGTCGATTATAGGCTAAAAAATATGTTTGCCAAATTTCAAGTTTTAGCTCATCTGGAAGTGGGTAAACATTAATGTCAGTGAGTGAGTGAGCCATGTGGCTTTATAGTAGTATAAAATAATAACTTGCACCCGCATGAACATGAAGGTGGGATGGGAAAACCACAGTGATAAATCACTTGTGGAGTCGTCTCTCCCTCATAATACATCTGGTCAAGACTCGCACCTCGAACACCCAGACACCGGAAATAAAATATATTGTTAATCTTCTGTCTTAAACATGTGGTCACCGGTACAGAAGACACATTAATATTAAGAATGAAATAAATGGAAAAATCTGTTAATAAAATATGTGTTTATTTAAGTTAAAAATAAAATATTAATGTTAAAAATGACACAAAACAAATGAGTGTGCTAAAAAATATTTTCTATCAAGTATTATAAAATAATACACAATCCTCACATATTTTGCCTGTAGTCTGTATATATTAAATTGCCAAAGGCTTCTTTATTATTTTCACAAATCAAAACCACATGAGTGAATTAAGACCTGTCGCAAAGTAAGGAGGGGATGAAAACAGAAACATTATATTAAAGTTTACAGACTATGTAGGTCAAAAGTGGAATGGGCGAACCTCCCAAAAAGTGTTAAGCTTGCAGCCAGCCAGGAAACTCCCTCTCTCCCTCCATTCCCCTACCCATTGTGCGAAGAAAGGCTCCAGCTAATCAACACCCTAACTATTATCACGATTCTCTACTGAATTAGTTAGTGTTGTGAGGATAACAGTAAAAATATAATTTTGAAAATTGAAAAATGACACCTGGAAACGGGAATCAAACCCGGGACTTTTGACTTAGTACGCCAATGCTCTTACCACTTAGCTATCCAGGATTCGTCCCGTGCCAAGGGTCATTCTTCACTCATATTTTAAGGCAGATCAATGATGGATGTGCGGAAATCGTCGGCTACAAATGTGTGATTTCATTAAGATCACGAGCTATCAGATAACGCAGCCACCTTCGACTCGGTAGTTGGTTTAATGCTACCACTTGTACAATTATTATAATTGTAAGAAATCGCAAATTTAAGAATCAAATAGCCATAGATATTATTTAAGATTTTTGATTTGGATTACTCCATTTAGTTATCATATTTTGAATCAAATAGCCGAAGCTAATCAAATAGCATGAAGCCAACTCCGAGTCGAAGGTGGCTGCGTTAGCTGATAGCTCGTGATCTTAATAAAAATAAATCACACATTAGTAGCCAACGATTTCTGCACGTCCATCATAGACTCTGCCTTAAAATATAAGTGAAGAATGACCCTTAGTATGCCATGATTCCTAGATAGCTCAGTGGTTAGAGCATTGGTGTACTAAACCAAAGGTCCCGGGTTCGATTACAGTGTCCAGGTGTCATTTTTCAACTTTTAGAATATGATATCTTGATAGAGAGTTCCTCAATAAAAAGCATAAGTAATAGCTTCGGCTATTTGATTCATAAATATAATTGTTTTCTTAAGGCTCCATCTGAAGAAAAAAAACTCAACTATTAACTTCGTTCTCTTTTGAATTAGTTAATAGTCTGCTTCAATAGCTGCCTGGGTGACCTGGTGGTCTAGGGGTAAGGTGTCAGACTTCTGTGCTGGCGGCCGGGGTTCAATCCTCGGTCTCGGCACAGATTTATCTGATTTCCAAACCCTTCCTTCACCTCTGACAAGACATCTTGTGAATGTGGGGAATACCAGGCCACCACCGTGGTTCGGATTCCACGTTAAACTGTAGGTCCTTCATTTCATACCCCATCATAATCCACCCTCACCTACTTACACATTAGCGTAAGAGCATATAACCCGAAGGGTAGTAAGACGCGGTGCTAATAATTAATAATAATAATAATAATAATAATAATAATAATAATAAATAATACTAAGATGATCATCATCTTTCAATAGGCTGAAATGACAATGGGAAGATCGGGTTCAAATCTCGGTCGTGTGTACTGAGACTAATTTTTCCCAAATGGTTTCCCATTTTTTCTCCACGTATAATTTGGTACACTTCCTCTAAATTCTACCCTCATCATCCCTAACACATTGGCATAATTAGTTCATTTGAGTACAACCCGGAAAGGTAGTAAGACGCGGGCCATAAATAATTCTACTTGGCTTTATTGACCAGTGAACGTTGATAAGGGTTTTCCTGTGACTATCCTACTATATTTACGATGAAATCCCCTCAAACCTCTCTCCTCCATCCCCCTTGTGAAATACGAGAACTGAGATATATTCGCGTCACGGCCAGGCCGACATTGATTCGCCTGGAAGACACCCCTCCCGGTAATTACCGCGCTAGTCGCCAAAGTCGAGGGTGTAGAACGGGTGTTGGGGTATGGCAGGGGGTGTTTGCGATGTTCGATAAGTGTTTCAGCTCAACGCCAACTTCTTCTCGTCGAGGTATCAGGGCTTTTGTACCTCTTATAGGAATCTCTACTATAGTCCGGGCAACAAAACTGACTATGAGATTTTTTTATCAGTATTGTTTCTCACTATCTAGATAGATTTATTACACGAATTCACGTGTTATCTAAGACAATACACAACACAATAAATCAAACAATTTAATACAAAAAACTTTCTGAGTATAGAAATACCAACATTTACTAATAGTTGTTTCTTAGGTGGTACCTCAAAGCTAACTTATATTTTTAACAGTTTTTATAAAATAAGTATGATTTAGCTTTGACGATGCATCAATGATATGATATAGAATATCTACATTATCGAATATGTTCTTAGGTTGTAACAAAAATTAATGTTACCATGCACCGAATATACTTTCTTTCTACTTTATCTTAAAATAGAGATATTTACTTAAAACTTTTAAGATTAGGGAAACTAAATAAGATACATTGTTGCAGAAACATTCAATCAAAGAACATATGAGAAATAATAAACACTGTAATAGAAACATTGACAAAAGAAGAACATGTCTCTCCATAAAAGAGCATAGGAATAAATTTAAAGCTTTAAAGACCTCCATAAAAAATAGCATAACTATATATTGGCCTATAGCTCAGAAACTATTTGTTTTATAAAATATATTTCAAATAACACATTTTTATTTTGATGGTATCACAACTTGAAAATGATAAGCTATTTCATATCTGAAATATTTGCACATATGATTAAAATTGGAAATTTCTGTAGTAAATTATCCTTAGTCATTTTCATGGAAAAATGATAAATGCCATTTTGTTTGTAATGTCAAACAACGCTTAGGTACAAATATTAATCAAAATCGTAGCAGCGAATTTCAATAAAACATATGTTTTTCTTTTTTCCCTTCATTAAGGTACCCTTAATTTTAGGACTGGGTACATCATTCCAAAAACTTCTAGATGAAACTTATGGAAATCCTCGATTCTAAGTTTTAACCTTGATCAGTAAAATAGTTTAGGCTCTAGGCTGAGATACGTCATACAGTCATCACTAAAATAACATTTTAAGTCTTAAGGTCACTATAAAACGTTGACATTTATAAAAATCTTTTTCGAGTTCACTTTTATTGGTGATCACAATACTTCTCTCTCCGAGAAGTCTAAAGGAAGTAAATCTCAACCCATCTGAAAAAGAGGCCTTAAAATGTGACGTAATTAAAATTTTAACTGTAAACTATTGAAAATATAATAGTGACAGTATCAATTTTCTATAACATGGTTTTCAAAATATGGCTCGTAGCGCTAATATCATCGCGTCTTAAGACCTTTTCAAGCTATACGCTTATATACTAATTAAGCTACTGTGTTAAGAATGAAGAATGTTGAATTTTATAGGAAGTGAACCCATATTTTCGTGGGGGTAGTGTGGAAAAAAAATTTTGAAAGAAAAACCTCAGTACATCTGGACCGGATTTGAACCCCGATCTTTCTATCATCTGCGGTCTAGTCTAGCGTGAGAATGATGCCATAGATCATGCGGCCACCGAAGCAGGTATCCAAATGCTCACCAGGTTTTTGTTGGTTAGGCTTAAGTTAGGTTTAATTGTTTCCACTTGTTCCAAACCCTCATACTCACTGTCACCTTCCTCTCATCTCATTGGGACATGGAAAGAGCCTCCACGGAAAGGATGTACGATTAGTACATTCGGGCGTCCCGTGGGAAACGGTACATTAGTACTGGCTAATCTTTCCACTACTGGGCTACGAGTGATGAACCCAATAGTGGCATATATATGCGTTGTATGTTATATATATATATATATATATATATATATATACACTAATAATAATAATAATAATATTAATACTTAGCACCGCGTCTTACTACCCGTTCGGGTTATACGCTTTAAGTATTAATTACTCTAATGGATTAGGAATTGGGAAGGTTGAATTAGAGGAAGTGAACCCGCATTTGCGTGGAGGGAGGGTGGAAAACAATTTAGGAAAACCACCCCCAGTTCACCCGACCGAGATTCGAACCTCGATCTCCCCGTCCTCAGCAGTCGGGCTCAACACGACAAGCGCGTTAGCCAACTACGCCACCGAGGCGGGTATATATACACACACTAGTGATGCATATATGCATATATATATATATATATAGGGGTAAGGAATGAGGAAGGTAGAATTTAGAGGGAATATGCCTCCATATGCTTGAAGGTAGATCGGGAAATAATTGAGAAAAAGTCTTCAGTACATCCGGCCGTACCAAACGATTAGATCTTGACACTTAGACCATTGGCCCACTTCTGTGGGAGTGAGTCGCTATAAAAATGTTCTTTAAAATTCATGATATATTTTTAACTACAATACTCTAGATGCATTTAAAAAAAAATATATATAATTAAATTACTTTGTTATTATATTCGTACTTATAATAAAGACTATAGAACAAATAGCATGGTTAAAATTTGATAGAACTCAGTAATATTTCACTAGCACGTGTTTTGGAATATTATTAACTGTAGATTTTTTCAACACAGCTTTATCAATGTGTCTATTGTATTATTGGCTCCAGTTACTTCTTGTTCAACAAATACTACTGTTTAATAAATAATAATAACAACTATCTTTAGCATTTTTTAAAATATTAAATAACTTTCAAAGTAGAACATGATATTTAATATAACGATAAATTAGCTTAGTATGTCGCACAAATAAAATGTCGGGTAGTTTATTTTTAGCAATAAAATAAAAAAGTATTTATTTTTAATTTTGCTATAGCTATTTAGCAATATTTACTAGCTTCCTCAAATATTTGTAAAGCTTCCCTTTCTTTTAGTAATATTAATTTTGGATTCAGACATTTTTTGGTGGGTGTTTTACCTTTAGTAAATGAGGAGATAAATTGCATCCGGTAGCCTTTTTTTGTAAACGTAAAAGTTACGCCAACCCATTTAAATAGCCAACAAACCGTTAGGAGATGGAATTGTAGAGCGAAGGACCGACGTTATTATTAACTTTTTTTTAAAGTATTTTTTTTAAATTTGTTTTTAAAGGAAAGGATTTGTTTGGGGGTTCATTTGCTATCATAACCTTTTTACAATGGGCTGACGGCTTTTTTTTCTACTCCAGTTGAAATGAGAACAAAAAGTGTATACGGGTTCGAAAAATAAAAGTGGCAGCATAAACTTTTGTGAAATTCCTGTATGAAAGAGTTTGTCCAGATGTGTGCAACCAGGCTTAAAACAAAATGTACGATACATTTGATCGAAAAGTTTATCCAAACAATAACATTTAATGATTGTTTATACGTTTCGTTTTAAAAAGCTTTGTAAGATAGAACTTTCTTAAAGGAATAACAAAATAAATATGACTAAAAGTCATATAATTGAATAAATAATCACTATATCCAGAAATCATTATTTAAACTAAACCACCCATTGGTACAGAATATGCATGTCAAATACCCTACAAAAATGTATACAGGGTGTTCGGAAACTCAACTCCAAAATTGCATATGTATTTTGTTTTAACCATAAGTAATACAAAATTCCTATAAACTTACATCCGGAAAACTACGCTAATGCCATTAAATTATGTTCAAAACTTCGGCGTACAGTGCCGGGAGAACATAGCTATTCAAACATGTGTGTACAACAAGTTGCATAGGAGTTAGTCATGTGGCACTGCACATGTAATAATGTCAATCTGTGTAGTGCCATGCGCCTGACTCTTATGCAACCTGTTGTATACGTAGTAAGCCGGACCAAATGAGCTTGAATCTTAGAGCTTCTGAGTGGGCTCTACATTGTTAAAGCATCTGTATTAAAGATTTTTATTAATTTTTTTATTAATATGATTACTTTTAGATATGAGTGCTCTGAACATGATCCAATAGTTAAAATATTAAAATACATTACATAAAAGCGATTTATGAATCAAATTTGGCTTTTTAATAGCGAAAAGGGCTCTCTCTAAACAATACTGACTAAACCAAATATATGGTGTTTAAAATACTTTTTTTCTACTCTTTCAAATTTTACTTTTTAATATCCAATTATTTTCTATACTTTAAGCTCTCAAAAGTGGGTTTATTTTCTTTAATATTTCTTTAAGATCCTTAAATCCTTTGCGTGATTAAATTCAGAATCCCCAGATTGTTCGACATGAACATACACACATATATATACGCTCATACTCACACTCACACATACACATACACATACACATATATACACACATACACACACTAGTTAAACCCTTTAAGTTATCTTTAGGTAAATTATATTCTTGGTAAAAATATTTGTATCTGCTCTTTGTTTAACTTTTACTTTAAAAAATTCATAGTTTGAAATGTATACATATATAAAATGCTCTTTTGTACTATTAATAAGGATAAATACAGTTTTATACTGTACTTTAGGCACTGTATATGAGAAAGTTTGTTTATTGTATTACGCACAGAATTTGTATGTAATAAAATAATAAAAGATTGAACAACACAACTTTGAACAAGGTAATATAATATATAGCGCTGACGTTGAATGTAGACACACTACAAACGTACATCTGTACTACTAATGAATGTTTCGTGTTCGTTGATGAATGTTTTGAGAAGAGCTCAGAGATAAACGGGAGCACTGCTCTTTTATCTAGAGCAAGACCGACTTACATACAGATTCCATATCTCTCTAAGTTTTATTTTATTTGTATGAAAATAAATTATTTTGTAAACTCAAATGTGAGTAAAATAATATTCTTAATGACACGCTTGGGCAGATTAGCTTTATTTCCACAATAAACTTTATTTATGTATTCAAAACGTGAAACAATTACCTTCGGATTTAATTCCCGGTGTCTTACCTAACAAATTTTTATAGGCTTTGTATTTACATATTTTCATAACACTTTAATCGTATGTCTAATAAAAAATATTTCGATTGCTTTTAGCATACAAATTCCTCCTTTACAATTTTTGATGCTTCATATACTTTTTATAAATGATTCAATAAAAGTAAATATTGATTTTTCTTCAAATATTATCTTATTCTAAATTGTTTCATTTTGACTTATATATGACCAAATACTTTGTAATCTAATATCTACTGAGTATAAAACTCCACTTTTTAATTAAAATGTTCATTCATCACTATACCCTAACCATATATATATTAATTTTATCTATGCTTATTTTTAAAGTGTATTTTGTTATTTTAACTCTCTCTAATACTTTAATCCCTAAATAGTAGGCCCCCTACTTAAACATTTACGATCTATATTATATCACATATGTCAATATTTATACTAATGTCAGTTTATTTTTTAATGTTCTTAATTTTTTTGGTTCAATAAATCACAAATATATTTTAAAGTATTATCTTATCTTATATTATCTTAACTTATACCTTAATTTTAAGGTGTGCTGAAAAATTTCAATTCTAAAAATTAATATAAAGGAATATCACCAATTTATATAAAACTCCAATTTATTCCTACAAGCATTTCTCAAGTTTTACCAAAATTATTTTTTTAGTTTATTTTTTATAAAGTTTTATATCCAAATTAATCATTTATCAATGTTTAAAAGTAAAGTTGCAATATTCATATATTTTAAGCTAGTCAGTGAATATATGTAAGCTATTAAGAATTCCGATGTCACACAAAGGGGGTTAGTTCTCTAAATAGAAAAATATTTAACTGTAGAAGTTCACAAAAATTACAAAACGTCTTAACTGTAACTGGGCTCTGACCCTGACCCTCTGTTACTTGGGCAAGCAATAAAGTTGACATGGCCATGGGTGCAACTTGTTAAACTTTAATTGTATAATAATTTATAAATTTGAAAAGGCACATTAGAAGAATAACTATAATGCTTTTTAATGTTTCTTTCTACCAAAATCCTACCACAGATAAGCTAGTGCGACTAAAAAGAAATTGAAAGAGAACACACTAGCACTGAAAGGTTCCTTTAAAACATATAGTGGAGAACTATAAAAAGTGTGACAGCATTAGTTTTAAGATAATATGGCAATCCGGCCCATACTCATGCTTACTGACTGCTTACCTTCTGTGTACAGCCATTGACGTCACATGAATTGTCTTTATTTACCAACTTTGGTATCAAATGGTATAAGAGATGGTCTCTCAAAACAGAGAGTCCTTATATCGATCCTAAGTGAGCATTTAGTTTTCCTACCTCCTTTATCTTTGATAGAAACTTTGAGGAGAGTACGTTGTCGACCTAGTCGGAAATTATTTTCCTCGACGCCATCTCGAAAGTAAACTTGAACAAATAAACAGCTTTCTCTTGTGTAAACTTAACTTTCCTGTTCGTTTTGCAAGAGCAGAAGTCAATCTACGACGTTTATAAAACTCTCCACTGAGAGGGTAAAAAACTATCTTATTTCCGACGCGCCCCTCCTCACCCCGCATAAGGGATCGTAAGATTTTCAGTCACAATCCCCCTCCCCTTCTATCTTTCGTAAATTTTTTACAATTTGGTAAATTATATTATTTAAACGTTTAGTTAATTTTTAGACATAAAGATTGGTAATAAAGTTAATTATATTAATTTTTATAGAATACTTTAATTGCATTAAGTAAATAAAATTAGGTGAGATTTTATAATTAATATGGTTATTTAAAAAAACTAGATTTTGTTTCAACGTAAAAATTGACAAAAAAAAACCTTACATAATAAATGATTCTGACCCACCCTACTCATACCCCCTCGTAATAAAGAAACATAATTAAACACCCCTAACCAAAAACCCTTTACGTAATTTAAAGAGAGTCTCTTAGCTAGGAGGCTCTTATTCAATCCCATGTACAGAAGATTTAAATAATTCTATTTTTTTTTTCATTCTAGTTCCGTTTCGTTCTCGTTTATGATACATTCTTAAAACATTTGTTTCCTTGTTTTATAACCCGTCCAAGCTATACGTATTTGTTTACAGTGACCGGGTAGAGATTAATAATGTATAGTTTAAAAAATAAACCCGCATTTGCGAGGAGGGAAAGTGATAAATCATTTAGAAAAAAAAATCCTCGGTACATTTAGCCGGGCTTAAAATCTTTACCTCTATATCACCAACAAATCAGACTAGATGACCGAGAAAACAAATATGTTATCAAATGACTATTGAGACAAACACTAGGTCAGCCCTGGGCAAATTATATCTCCTTTGCCTCATGTGGTCCATAACGTATGTTTTATGCAGTCCGTGTGCTATAGTTATCTATGAAAAAAATAGTGCCAAAAATATCATAATTAAAAAATATATTCTTGTATAAATATATACCATTTCTTTTCAACACACTAATTAACATTTACAAGCATTTTTAAGAATCTAAACTACTGAATCTACACCTGACATTTAAGAAATAATGGGGGAAACAATGGCATTTATTTCGTCAAGTTATATTTTATTTGAGAATCACTTATTTATATATATTCTCTTCTCTTTTTTATGTTGTTTATGTAAAAACATAATAAATTGAGTCTCCCGAAATTTTTTATTTTATTTATGAACCTATTCTTATATTTAAATTATCAATACGGCCCTTAAGTCAAGATATTTGTTCAGGCTTGCAATAGGGAAAAATTTCCCATTGTGTGTTCCACGAAACCCTGGGCTTCCCTGAGACCCCTTCAGGGGTTCACCGAGACTTTATAATCTTGGTGAGTCTGGATTATATTTATACATTTCAGCCAAAACAAAATTTTTGATCATATTGATTGCAAAAGTAGCTATGATCTGCTTCGGTGGCCACATTGTCTAAGACGTAACTCTAGCAATAGACTGGACTGCTGATGGCAGGAATATTGGGGTTATAATCACGTTTGAGTCTATTGAGAGTGGTTTTTCTTAAATGGTTTTGCACTCTCTCCCGCGAAAATGCGGGTACATTTCATTTAAACTCAACCTTCTTCATACATAACTCAGTAACGTAACTATAACTACATAACTATGTGTATAACCTGAACAGGTAGTAAAACGCGTTGGTAAAAAGTATAATAATAAAACTAATTATGCAGAATCATACATGCGAGTCTGTCTTGTTTCCGGTGACCTGGTGGTCTAGGGGTAAGGTGTCAGACTTCTATACTGGCGGCCGGGTTCAATTCTCGGTCCTGGCACAGATTTATCTGATTTCCAAACCCTTCCTTCACCTCTGACAAGACATTTTGGAATGTGGGAATGCCAGGCCTCCACCGTGGTTCGGATTCCACGTTAAACTGTAGGTCCTTCATTTCATCTCACAATCACCCTACCATTACACATTAGCATAAGTGCGTACAACCCGAACGGGTAGTAAGACGCGGTGCTAATAATAATAATAATGTCTTGTTTCCAGACAGATATTCAGTAGATTTGCACAAATGTCAAACAATGCCACTCTTCTTACAAAAAAGAAAGTGTTTTGAAAAATGATATTTTTTATATTTAGTAAGTAGTGGTTTTATTTATTTTTTATGTTAATTATTATATACATTTTAAATTAAACAAAATTTTATATATTTTGACCAAAATATCTTATGATACAAAAACTGCAAAAACACTTTTTCTCGCGTTTCCTACATTCACACTGTCAGGGGTTCTAAATATGGCGAACCAGCTCAGTAGGAATAATATATAATGGGAGGGAGCGAGACCCTTCTCAAAAAGGGCCGTTAGTTTTGTCCCTGGGAAAAAGGATTACAACCTTAATAATTAATTTACCTTTTTGTTCTTCAAAGGAATATGACCAAGTCATTTACTATCAAGGTCGGTCACGCAAATCATTTTATAAATAAACGCTTAACTTGTCTAGTCGATACATAAACATCAATAACTGTCAAAGAGATGGGGACAAGAGCCCTCAAGGTTGAAGTCCAATCAATATCCTTTCTCCAACAAGATAGTGGGTGTCCAAAATTTTCGTTTTATTTTCATCACCTATGACTTATTACCTGCCCAGGTTGTCCACATTTTAATTAGGCTAACACCCACTTCGGTGAACGAACGGTCTAAAAGGAATGGGTAGGCAACCTTTTTAGGCCTTAATTGACTTATACACTTATTAAAGGTCCCTAGATGATCCATTTTTTTCTCTACTCCAACTTGATTTTTTCTTTTGTCAAAAAATCTTATATTTATTCCTTGAATTCAAGCATTCCTCAAATACTTTTGTCTCCACCTTCCTGATATATATATATTCATATTAACCTATTTCTTTTTCTTTTAGCTTGCATTACTGTATATGACCGACCAATATTATTTTCGTAACATTCTACTATTATTAGTTGAAAGTATTTTATAACTATACAGTACTTGCGAGTGTACACCCCTCAAATATCGACTTTTAATTACGATGTAACTTTCTTACGCGAATGACAAGATTATCACGAGACCAGCTGAAAATTTCCGCGAGATTGACAAGTTGCGTAAAGTGTTATTCTTGCAGTAGACCGGACAATTTGAAGACGGTGATCGTTGAATCTTAGTTGGGTATACGGAATTAAAAAAAAAAAAAGTTTTTCTCATTCTTCCTGAATTCGAAAGCGGGTAAATCTCCCAAAAATGGTATCTTACTCATCCCTATCCTATTTGCGTATAATCTTAATGAGTAGTGAAATGCGGGAGGGGGGCGGAGGGGGGACTATTCTAGTAGGGATGAGAAAGCTATGATTTAGATTTACTTTGAACCAGCTAATGACAACTCTAGTATACAAGACAAATCATGCTATCTACTGCTATGAGAAATAAAAAAATAGGAAAAAGCCAAAGAGAATATAATTCACGATAAATCCTAATCCCTAGTGTGAGTATAAGCGTATAAAAATGAGCTTATAAGAAGGTCTTGATAAACATTCAATCAGAATAATATCGGTACAGTATTATGGCCCGCGAGACAAAAAGGGAAATAAACTTTGTCCTTTGAACATGAAAAAGAAGTTGAAGACCCCTGCTATAGAATGGCCTCAACAAGGTTTAATTTAGAACACAAGTTTGTTAATCATGATATTACAAATTGTTTGCCAAAAAACACAATCAAAATATAAAAATATCTCGACGCTCACTTAAATATCTTTAAAGGAAAATATGTTTTGTGTATGGACTCAAATTTAAAGTGGATATGTAAACATTTTTGCCTGATATATTTTGTGTGTACGTGGAAAGAATGTTTTCAGTGTGAAAGCACTCAGGTTAAGAGTAGAAAAGGAAGGCTTTGAGAGGAAATAAGAAAATTTCATTTCAGCTTACTTGGGAAATGGACCGTGGAGTACACATTCTATAATAAATTGAAAAAAAAAATGTATTACGAGTGTACACTTTCCGGCGGAGTGAACGTAAATGCCAATTTACTTGACATGAAATCGATGAATGGGGCAGGAGGGAAATATACCACGTATTGATTGTGAGAATGTTACACTGCAATCTTTAGATGAAGCACTTCTAAAAGAGTACACACATATTTTTAGGTCAAAATTGATAGTATATTTCTATTTTATAGGTATTGATAAGATCTATCAAAAGTTAGAGCTACTGCTAACATGACTTGACCTATGAATAGGCGAAAGTAGATCTAGTAGCTTTTCCTAGCTCTCAGCTAAGGCCCTTAACTATTAAAATTAGACTCTAGAAATACTCACTGTCTCTACATCATTTATATACCTAACCGCAATGGTGAGCGCGCGGAATAAACGTCAAGTTCGTAAGATCTAGTTTTATGTTGACAGGGAGATCTGAGTTCAAATCCTAGCTTGATGTATCATTTTAGCACCACATCTTACTACACGTTCGGGTCATACGCTTCTCTACTAATTACGTTAGTGGTTTTAGGGATCAGGAATGTTATATTTAGTTGAATTGTACCAGCATTAGCTTGGAGTGAGAATGGAAAACAATTTTGAAAAAAATACTCTCAGTACATCTAACCAAGATTCGAAACCAAATCTGACCGTAATTTACAGTCTAGTCTGCTGCGAGAGTAGCGCGTTAGACCATGCGACCACAGAGGTGTTTTAAAAATAGTTTTGCTTAAGTGGTTCCCTAGTCTCACTCCACGCAAATGTACATACATATCCCCGCTAATTTCCATATCTCTACCCTCCAGAGCTATTAAATGTGGAAAGTCTAGACGGGCAGTATGATGCAGGTGCAAAAAAAAACCTATCAAATCATATTTCCTTTTAGAACTACTGTAATGTAAATTAACAACACGTGATTGTATATCGTGACAGTTAAAGCTAGCCCTGCACCTACTATGGAGGTAATAACTAGGTCCTCAAACTAGTTTGTGTTACGTACACATTCTCTTTCATTTACGTAATATATTGGTTATAACAAATGTGTATCTTATTTTAATGCTACTTTCTATTTACTAATACTAGCGCTTACGTGCCATTTTCAATATATCGTGAGATAATTTGTTGTTAAAATAGTAAAAAACAACAACAGTAAACCACACAATATAAGACTGACGCCTTGGTCGATAAGATTACAGGTGTGTGTACTAACCCAGGTAATAGGATAAGGACGTCACTAGTGGGTCACACACCTGGCTGACATGAAAGGTCGGGATTAGACACCACTGACTGCTTGCAATGATATCCCCCCTTCCACCTCGTCTCATCTAGTCGAACGCTGTTGAAGGCTCTTGAAATATACCATTTTCATCCTGTCCCTTAGTGTTGGCTATCTTAGGTCATTGGTAAGTTCAATTTAGTTCAGCGTGATTGTATGATACTTACTCTAATGGGGTGAGGATGAGGAAGGAAGCATTTTAAAGGAAATCTACCTGCCTTTGCATGAAAGGGAATGAGAAACCATTAGGAGAAATGAACCTCAGTAGACCTGACCGGGATTTGAAACCCGATCTCCCAGTCATCAGCAGACCAGTCTAACACGAGAGCGACGCCTTAGATTGTTCGGCTACTGAAGTGGGTCAGTGATAGCTAATGTAAGCATCAGCTCATGCTTCAAGGTAAAAATCAAGTGTCGAGGCAGATTCCTCCCAATCACTATATCTGAACACGCCACTGAGAGCGAAGAGCGATTGTTTAGAAACACACTCTGGTTGAGATTCTTGCCATCGGACGGAAGTGGGGTGTTGGTTTTAACGGAGACAAGTGATGATGACTGCTAAACAGCTTCCTCCAAGTCAAGGTCGGTTATACCGCAGACATCAAGCGTAATCCTTGGAGGATATATGATAGGGGCTTCTAACAATTTGCAGACTTTATGCGTTCACCATTTTTATTAACTCTGCCCATTATCTCAAACGTTAGGCCTACATTTATCAATATCATATGAATCTGATGGATTGTGTAAAGAAAAAGGGTGACCTGGTTGTCTAGGGGTAAGGTGTCAGACTTCTGTGCTGGCAGCCGGGGTTCAATCCCCGGTCCCGACACAGATTTATCTGATTTCCAAACCCTTCCTTCACCTCTGACAAGACATCTTGTGAATGTGGGGAATGCCAGGCCGCCACCGTGGTTCGGATTCCACGTTAAACTGTAGGTCCTTCATTTCATCTCACAATCACCCTACCATTACACATTAGCGTAAGTGCGTATAACCCGAACGGGTAATAAGACGCGGCTCTAAATAATAATAATAATAATATAAAAAAAAAAGTAAATAGAAGTAAAACTATAAAACAATGTGAACTGGCTGAGAAAAACTATGATTTATCATTGCTTTAAAAAGGTTGAATAGCAAAACAAATATTGAAAGCAAACTTATTTGTAATGCCTCTGATTCGAAGCTTTGATCATACGAACGTGCCATTTAATCGTTGTCTAATAAATTTAAAAAAAAAACATTATTGGAATAATATTGTTTAACGGACATAGTGTTCATAAAGTATTACTTTTAAGAAAAATAGTATGAGATTGGTCTAAAGGAGATTAAATATACTTCGATAAGTCTCGTTATTTCTTTTAAAAAAGTAGCAATAATTTTTAATATGACTCATAAAAATCATATAAAATATAGTACTCATTGGCATTGAAATATTTGAACTCTCTTATTTTCATAAAGTGTGAGTTGAATTTGAATTCAGTATTTAATCACCCACTTCAGTGGACGAATGGTCTAAGGCGTCAATCTTGTGTTAAACTGGCCTACTGATGACGCGGAAATCGGGGTTGAGTCCCAGGCGGATATACTGGAGTAATTTTTCCAAATGGTTTTAAACTCTCTCCCACGAAAATATGGGTAGGCTCTAAAGTGTTTCCTTTCTCATCCCTAACCCACTAATTATATATGCGTTACTATCATATATGCGTATGATCTGAACCGGTAGTGAGACGGGGTGATTAAAAAAAAAGTCCAATTCGATGTTATACTGTTCATAGTGTGGTTTTATCATTGATATAGGCGTGTTTCTTTAGTTTATATTCCTTAGGCAGAGTTCTTAAATTACGGGTCTACACGTGAACTCTCTTAAATCTAGCTAAAACTCCTACAAGACCCAAAATAATTAATACAAACCTTACCCTTGATGTTGCACTACCTACACTGACCCGCAGTACAGACCTGTAGGAAATATTGCCAGCCTGTGAGTCCCACGGCGTCATTAACTTTTTGTACCTTAGAGCAATAAAGTATCGGATGTAAAGTTTGTCGTGAAATAACGCACATAAAACTTGTACTTTCTTTGCCTTAGTATGTGAGAAAACTATCACATGTTGAATATCCTTTTCTTTCATTGATTTTCTTGTGTTTTATCAGTAGAACTGAAAAAAGTGATATTTTCAAATCCAAGAATCAAGGGAGCCAGCCGCTCACAGAAACATTGAGATGTATTATGTATGAATAAAAATCTCGCGTTACCTACTTAAGAAGTGGTTTGGTATTTTAAAATATGGCTAACGCCAAAATTGAAGTTAAAGATGTCACACGTCTATATAAGAGTAAATAAACTTAGGTTTCAAGTTAAATTGCTTTTGGGGGAAAAAAAATAATATTTGAAATTAACTAATTTTGTAATGACATTTCACGTTAAGTGTCAAACATTTATATTTCTTGCCTAAAAAATAACGTAATTTGTTTGAAGGGCTACAACAGATTATAATTATCAGATAATTATTATTGTTTTAGTGTTTATTTAATACCACGCCTTACCACCAGTTCGTGGTATACGCCTGTTCACTAATTACTATAATGTGTTAGGGATACGTAAGGTTGAATTTAGAAGACGTGCACCCGCAGTTGCGTGGCAGGAGAGTGGTAAGCCATTTATGAAAAACTACACTCAGTGCACCCGACCAGGATAAAATTCTGATCTCCCCATTATCGGCAGCCAATCTATTGTGAAAGTAATGCCTTAGACCATGTGGCCACCGAAGTAGGTTTTAGTGTTATTGATGCTTCAAATATACATTCATATAAAAAAAATACCGCAGAAAGAAGGTGATGCCCTTATTGTTTCCATTTCTACTGTTAAAATTAAATAAACTTGATCTCACATATGGGAGAAGAGTGTGGTACCTGCAGGAGAAAGAATATCTGTCCCTAAACTGGTTTGGTAAGGCTATTGTTCTTTCGCCAATGTGGTTAAACACAAACTAACCCTCCCCAATTATGTTTTATTCAACCAGAGGTCTATAGTATTCAGTATTGATAGCATGTTAATAAGTAGCCAGATCAATATTGAGATACAATTAAAAAACTATATAATTATGTTTTTATCAAAATAACTTAGGTGTGCGAAGATTACTTTTTAAATGAGAAGGGAATAAAGCTGAATATAAGCTTTAAACATGCAAAGAACTGTCGAAGCTGTAAACAAAAATATTTATCTCTTGGTCAAATAATACAAATCTTAATTTTTAAATTATCCATCAATGTATTTAGATAAAGAGAAAGTTTTGGAGAATATAAAAATCACACTATATTATTTAATGTTGAAATATCTGAATTTATCTCTTCTAAAAATCACACTATATTATTTTTATGTTTGAATATCTGATTTTATCTCTTCTTACGTCGTATATATTTAATATACATCAGCAATCTCTTTTAAAATTCTGTATAATAGCTTTTATAAAATAATTATATGTTAAAATATGACGTATTTAGTGAGCTATATCAAATCTTTTCGTTATATATAGAAGTTTTACTCTTACCTAGAATTATTTAGAGGATGTGAAGGTTATTGTGGGTATCGAAGTCGAAGAGAAAGAGATTTGAACTTCAACCCCAATATTTTGAAGCTTTGCACACCCCCTAAGAATAATTAAAGTATTTAAACTCAATAGGTTTTTCGTTTGTTTTTTTTTTGTTCTAAAAGTAGAAATTAATACATCATATTCAACTTTTTTTGTGTGTAAATTTGTGTGATCATTCTTATAAACACAAATATTGATCAAATTTCTATGAGTCGTATCGAACCAAAATATTGCTTAAGGTGGGATGGAATAGGACGCGATGCAGTTTATTTGATCAAAATAAACAAAATTTTACTCCAGTTATAGTTTAATTTTCTTCACATGTTGATATCAACGGTTGTTGAATATCTGTCAAGAGCTTAGCGGCATTAGATGAGAAACATTTTTGATGGAAAGAAAAAGTTGTCATCAAATTCTGGGACACTCTTGGCAGATATTCAAGAATTTTTAGATCATCATGTGGAGAAAATTAAATTTTTTGTTTGTACTGGAGAAAATTGTTTGCCATAAACACTTAAAAAATACTTGCCTTTTCTCGCCCCCCCCCCCCCCGCTTCCCCCCTACACCTCACCTTAATTCAACGTTCTATCTTGTCCACGCAAAGGGTTTGTGTAAATCCCAGATACTTTTATACATTTAGTTATTTATGTAGAAATTTTCAGCGTAATATCTTTTTTAATAGAAACCTCAAACATTTTTCTATGACATCGGGAACCTGTCTTAATAGCGTCCACACTTTCAACACTATAATAACAATAATAATTAATAATAATAATAATAATTAGCACCGCGTCTTACTACCCGTTCGGGTTATACGCTTTAAGTACTAATTACGCTAATATATTAGGAATTGGGAAGGCTGAATTAGAGGAAGTGAACCCGCATTTGCGTGGAGGGAGAGTGGAAAACCATTTAGGAAAACCACCCCCAGTTCACCCGACCGAGATTCGAACCTCGATCTCCCCGTCCTCAGCAGTCGAGCTCAACATGACTAGCGCGTTAGCTAACTACGCCACCGAGGTGGGTCTTTTAACAGCTAACGTAGATTATTTTCTTCTTCTAAGTCAACAACCCGAAGGTTGTTTTTATGTGATTTCTATCCAACCGGATCTGGGAATGAACTCAACCTTTCGGCGTATAATGCTGCCTGCACCATCTGGTAGAATTCCCATGTACTATGGGAGATTAGGATGTGTGGTGAATTTCTATGATCGAGTGATAAAGAGCCTACCCATTTTGTGGGAAAGGTATTTTCATATACCTTCCAGGGTTCTTTTACATACCACAATCGACATGGGACTGATGGTTTTACTTCTGCTCCAGAGGAAGTTGTGCAATAGATATTTATCGCTCAAGAAACCAACTGGGTTTGAACCCATGAACATTAGTTTCTGAGGTGAGCACTTCATTCCAAGACCACCGATATCGACTATTTCGTCTGGCTTGACAACTTAACTTGTGAAAAGAATGCAGCCTTTCAAAATCTCTCGTTTGTAAATCATTTTTAAATGAACCACAGAAGCCGCTTCTACAACAAATAAACATCCAAATGGTTATTTTCATAATTTTATGTTTCAATAATGGTAAAAACTCTTAAAACAAAAGATTGATTAAAAACAAATTCCTGTTGTGGAAGTTTTGACTGTCAAAAGTAACAACAACTCAACACATGGACTTGCATATCAAATGGTCGGTGACCTGGTGGTCTAGGGGTAAGGTGTCAGACTTCTATGCTGGCGGCCGGGTTCAATCCTCGGTCCCGGTACAGATTTATCTGATTACCAAACCCTTCCTTCACCTCTGACAAGACATCTTGTAAATGTGGGGAATGCCAGGCCTCCACCGTGGTTCGGATTCCACGTTAAACTGTAGGTCCTTCATTTCATCTCACAATCACCCTACCATTACACATTAGCGTAAGTGCGTATAACCTGAACGGGTAGTAAGACGCGGTGCTAATAATAATACATATACAATGTTTGGCGTATAGATACATGAAAATAGATCTGTTAGCCTCTGCTAGTTTTCAATTACCACCACTCCTATGGTAGATAAACTGTACCTGCCATCTCTAAGATGATTATTTAAATTAAGGTATGCACAATATCAGACGTGGAAGAAAATTCTTAATTTTTCTTATTTTACTCTTTATTTTGAACCATTTTCCCATAGGCTTTATAGTGTGTTCGTTGAAAACGTTCTAAAATCATCCTTCCTGAATCCGTACGCGCGCGCAACAGGCTTATCTCACGCCGACGACGTCAACGTAAAATGGTCGAGAATATTCCAACCCTGCCATTTATGTATGTGTCATATCATTACAGTTTCACGCGTTTCGTATTAGCATATCATTGCGACTTGTCACAAATATCAGCTGTCACGATTAAACACCATTCCATGGTTAGTTTGAGTCAATTTCAATGGCTATATTCCCTTCTACGTGTGTATAATAGTACAAAAATATGTCTACGCGTATCATTGCCATATTAAAATGGGTATTAACGTGACATTTTTGAAAGCATTAATTTTAACAGAACAAAATTTGTCATTCAACTTTACTCCATAGCAAACATAACTCTCAACATCCTACTCGTTTATTTATCCATTTATTTAAACTAAAATATTTTTTCAGCTATGCCAGGAATTGAAATCAGGATCTTCGGTTTATCAGTGTCAACTAATACAAAGTGTCGGACACATTCCTTGGAGTTTAGCCGCACATTTACCTACTAAAATTTTTATAAATTTTGAAAATATGTACATACATACATATATAAATATAAATATCTACAATATATATAAACATTGTACACATATAAATATCTACAATATGTATATATATATATAAACATTGTATATATATAAATATTGTACATATATATTCATTCAGCGTTTATATGAACTTTCTTCATTGTTTTCGTGTCTCCTGTTCACCGTTGAAAAAGGTTACAAATGTTGTGGCTCACCCTGTATATAAAATTTAATAACTATTTGATAAAAGTGCATATAAACATGTGTCCCATTTGACCTTTTTTGAACTTATATAGGAAGTGCTTGAAATGGTCCCCTTGGTCTTGAATGCCAGCCTGCAGTCGCCGTGTCATAGAATGCCGTACTCTTTCAAAAATACAAAGTGTTGGTCGGATTCATTGGCAACCTTCTTGTATACGTTGGCGTAGTATTTCAATGCTTTCGTTAAGTGGTGGATAAACAATTGGTTTCAAGTGGTCTCATGGATAAAATCCTAATAGAATTTAATTCTGGAGGATGCGCCAGCCAGCCATTAGGTCCTTCATGGACTATCCATTTGTTAGGAATCCGTTCGTTCAATTAAATGTTGGCTACTCTGTTAAAATGTTGCGGTAAGTTATAGTGGAATTACTTGGCTCTAACTATGAAACAAGGTCAAATAGGACATATTTTATATCAACTTTTTTCATATTTTATTTCCCTTCTGTCCACCGTTTAAGTGGGTCCTACATGTTATGGTACACCCTGTTCAATAAATATATATGGTAGTATTTAGAGTAAATATATAAACATTAGGTAAAGGGGAAGAAGTGGTAAAACGTTTAGAAAAAAACCACTTTCAGTACACCAAGCCAAGATTCAACCTGTATTTCTATATCACCATACAAAAAGATGTGATGATCCTGATATTTAGATCACTTGCCCATAAAACTGGGTTAAATTGTTATAACATAAGCATTAATTAAAATTAACCTAATTTTTGGCACACTTAAACGCCCCGTGTTTGTCTTACCACAGTATGTATGTAACTTACTACAGGATAAACCTTACTTTTAATCCCTTTTTATTTTAGGAGCTGCTAGAAGCTAGAAACAATATTCCTTTCTGAAAACACTTCATGCATGCTATTTGTAAATAGCGACAGTTCTAGGATTCTAGTAGGAAAGAAAATTTTATTAAATAAAAACACATTTTTACGACAACATTTACAACATTTTTCTTAATTAGTAGTATAATTCTGCTTCGGGGGCTGCATGGTCCAAGGTGCTACCCTAACAAAAGACTGATGAGGATGGGGGAGATCTTGGTTCGATCCTGGTTGGGGGAATTGCGCGTAGCTTTTCCTAAATTGTTTTCCACTTTCCCTCTGTGCAAACGAGGGTATATTTAATTTTAATTTAACCCTTATTATTCTTATAATGCAATTAGTACATAGGAATGTATCCCGAACGGGTAGTAAGACGTGATGCTATTTAAAAAATAGTAAAATTTTATATGTATTATTATTATTATTTATGGAAGGTGATAGCTTAACTCACATGATTTGACGTATGTAAATTGTTCTGGTAACTTTTATAACTGTCAAAAACTTTCCTTCCAATCTAAATCGGATTGTACGTCCATCCTTATAAAACGAAACTCTTACACCCCATAATAGTAGGATCTAGTGTACGCTGCTACCATCCTTAATTCCGTAACAAATCTAGCTAGCAACTGCTTCCTGGACCAAGCTATTATATAGATTACCCTCTGAATCACCACTGAAATAACCTCATAGACTACCAATATCCCCATTAGCACGAAAAGGGTATGTTAAAACTACAGATGAATCTCATGTGTGAAAAAACCCACGCTCAGTACACCCGACTGAGTTTCGAACCTCGACCTCCTGTCACCAGTGATACAGTCTGACACCTATGACTGCGGGACCCTAATGAAACTTAGTAAAACCTGATTTTAATAAGAAGCCTGTTATTTGAAAACTGGAAACTAACGTTGCCATAATTGCGGGAAAAAGATATATTACAATTGTATTTAAATTCTTAACCTGTTCAATTAATAATGTGAAGAGAAATTATACAGTAATTCATAAGGAGTTTTAATGGAAGTTATTAAAAACTTTTTTAGATGAACTTTATAATTAATAGATCAAATAAAACATATTTTTACAATGCCAAACTTTAGAGAGTTTCAATCAATGTTGGTGGTCTGATGACTGGTGCTTGGACGGTTGTAGCAGCGAAGGACTCTCATGTGTATCATAAGGGTTGGAAGGGTGGGGAGGAAGAAGGCAGGGGATGAGGACTTTGAGAGAGGCTGTGTAATATCTCCACGCGAAGGAGAGATGCTTCAGGCGTCCAACTTCCACCTTCTCACAGCGACTGCTTCGTAGTCGAGTAGCTAGAGTGGGTGCAAAACAGCTCGCGCCGACACAGAGCAATTTCAACAGGAAAAGAATTTTAGAAAATACAGTCAACATTGATAACCTTTAACTAAATTATGAGTGTTATTGTGTAGTTATTGATAATATCTATCGGATGTGACAGCTGAATATCACATGACAGATGTAAGAATATGTGAAAGTATATTTTGTAAAGTTTCTGCCAGATAAGAAAGGCGCTTCCCATGAAAATTGTACTGTACTACGATCTATTTGTGAAGCAGGGTGACCACCACAAGGAAAAGGTTGGAAATGTAAGATAATTTTGTAAATGATGGGCGATATTGGGATATTTATCTGTCAATGAAAGAGAACTGTCTTTCTTTATTATCCCTCATTCAAACATTTTACATCTTTACATCTGTTTTGGTATGAATTACATTTTAAAATAATAGACCACTAATTAAATAATTCAGAATTTCTGAATGTCCACAATGCTTCTAAGTGTTCAAGAACAGAGTTCCTACCTCCTCCCATTTTACTTAATTATAGTTTAATATAAAAATATGTTTAAACACTGACAAACCACAAATAAAATAGCTTCGTTTATAAAACAACGTTGAGCCAATATCAATTCAATCTTTAAGATAAAAATGTATTACCGAGAGAAAATACTTTCTTGGTAAATTCGATTCTTACCACTTTGTTTATTTTTATTGCCTTTTACACTAAAAATAACTCGTTGGTGTGAGCTTACAATCGAGTAATACCGACCAAACGACTGCCACTACTAGCGAAAATAGTGCCAACATTTTCTGACAGGGGCTGTCATGTGGTCAGCAAAACAAACCCTCGGGCCGTTAACTTTTTTTTAGATCGGAGCTGCTACTAATTTATTAAAGAAGGCTCTAATTATTTTTACTCGCGAGGCTGGGTTTGATCCCGTGCCAGATCCACTGATTCACAGATACATTTTGGAAGCACTGGGGATCGAACCCGGGACCTCTGGATCCGTAGCTAGAAACTCTTAATAATCTATCACTATTTCAAACCTAGGACAAGAGAGATTGCACATTTATTTTATTTGTGTATTTATTTATGTGTTTATAATACAAGTATTGTATATTTAATATACAAAATAAATTATTTCAAGAAATATTGCTAATAGCTTCTGTCACTTAACTTTTCCGTTAGGCACTTATTTTAAAGCAGACGTTAACTCTTAATTTTGTGATTGTGAATGCAGATTAGTCCTTCCCTGGAAGTTTGAAGCCTAGTTTTATTACATGACGAACTTCTTGTCATGACTTTCCGGCTCATTCTGTGAAGTTAGGTCTGTGCAAGTCTCTTTTAGTTTCTGGAGAAGATCGTTAACGAGCTGAGGATTTGTGACAGGTCTGAACTGTGAAGTTCGTCTTGTTCCTCCACCACCTTAACTCTCCCCTGACCCCTCACTCCCACACAAGTGAAGAGGTGTGATCCCTGCTCTGGCCTAATTACCAGGGGTAGATGGAGATTGTAACGCACACTGTACTTAAAGAGAGCTTTTGTCGGGTTACCTTTTGTTACCCCCTCCTCTTATTCATGAAGTTGTTCGCTTAAATACTCATTTAGGGTTTATCTGTTGATATATATAAGTATTGTTTCTTACTACCTGTTCAGGTTGATAATGCTAACGAGCTAGGGATTAGGAATGTTAGATTTAGAGAAAGTGTACCCGCATTTTCGTGGATGAAGACAGAAAACCATTTAGGAAAAAACCCTCTCAGTAGACCTGACCGGGATTCGAATCCCTATATACTAATCATCAGCAGTCTAGTCTATTGTGAAAGTGACGCCTCAGGGCTTAGAGCATGCGGCCCCCAAAGCAGATTACTTTTATTTAATTGACTTATTTTAAAACAATATATTAGTGTATCTTTAGCATTGCCTTGACAGTTAAACACATTTTCTCAGTATACGTTTTTGTAACTGCTTATAAGTTGTTTTTTGGCTATTGAATTTGGGCAATGTGATGGTGTTGGAGAAGAGGAAAAGGAGGGGGGGGGGGAGAGGATTCAAACTATTTTCAGCACATAGATGCAGACAAGTCTTTTTGGATACATCATAATATAATTATGTAAACTGTTCAAAGAGGTGGAACCAAGTTCAAGTCGTTTGAAACGTAAACCTTCATTTTTATTAACTAAACATAAGAACATTAGGTTATCCTTCAAAAGATGTTTGGAACGTTTAACGGCCATTAAGGTGGCCATGTTAATTTCTCTTTATACATTTCTAGTTAATTTGTTACAGTTAATAATTTGATTTATCAACACATCATTTTCTTTCATCATATTTTTTTAAAACTACATTCTAAGCTGAGCTGCTTGCCTAATTTTTGAGTCACAGCAGTAACCAACACAACACACACACACAATATATATATATATTATGTATATGGTACTGTTGTGCCTCAAAATTACTGTTCAATCAACTTAATATATTATACAGCTATGTATACATAATGTCCGGAAATTAAACGCTCAAACTGCAAATATAATTTGTTTGAACCAAAAGTAATACAAAATCTTTAAATAATTACATCCGTCAAACTATGTTAATACCATTAAATTGTGTTCAAATTTTCGGCGTACAGCGCCGAGAGAGTAAAGATTTGCAAGCATGCGTGTACAACATGTTGCATAGGAGCTAGGAGCGTGGCACTCCACATGTAACAATGGCAAGAACTTTCTGTGATGTAGGACCGTTAATGATGACCCTCAGTTCAGAACGTATTCCCATTTCTAGATGGACTGGTGTGTTGTTTACCTATTAACTGTGGTATGTTCTGTTACCGTGCTCCAAGATGTCAAGGTGTGTAGTGCCACGCGTCTAGCTCCTATGCAACCTGTTATACATGCATGCTTGCACAGCTTTGCTCTCCAGGCGCTGTACGCTGAAACTTTGAACACAATTTAATGGCATTAGCGTAGTCTGCCGAATGTAGGTATATGGGACTTTTTTATTCCTTATATTTCAAACAAGATATACGTGAAGATTAGGCATTGAGTTTCCGAACACTTTGTATACACACCTTTTTACAACTACATGATCATATACCTTTACAACTACTATATCTATAAGTAATAGATTAAATAGCCAAGTTATTATAGTGCTAAGCACGGTTATAGCAGCATTTTTATATAATACACTTTAAATTGAAAATTTAACACCTGGACATGTGTTCGTTTCCTTTCAGTGACAGTTTATATTTAAGTATAATATGTATTATATATATAAAGTATATATATATATATACATCTATACCAATATATCTGTAACCCTATATGCTTTGTTTCTAAAATATGCATTTCATAAATTGGTATTTTAATTTACTTAAAAATGTTGTTGTAAGGCAAAAAATCACCCTAAGCTCCAATAAAGTTAACTTCTAGCAATAATTTAGAATATAAAAATAAAATATATAAACTTATCAATCATAGAATTCGATAAAATACACTTTTACAGACATTTGGGGATAGATAACTAGTGTTTCGCTAAAACACCAACTGTCAAATGTGTCGAGGAGTAACCAAAATAATATTTTATAAGATAATTTAAAACTCGTATGAGTGATGGCGCGGAAGATGACAATCTTGCCTTAACTTGTTTTCTGGTGACGGGTAGGCTGGAGATCATATCTCGTTCGTTTGTACTGAGGTGACTTTTCTTAAATTACTTCCCCTCTCCTCATGCAAATTCAGGTGCACTAATTTATATTCTAGCTTTCTCATCTCTATTCCATTAGGGTAACTATGTGAATATTCCAGAAGTGTAATAAGGCGTGAAGCCTTTAGAAATATAATTCAAAATACTACCCCTAAATTAGTTTTTAACCTATAATTATTTAAATGTTTTAAATATATGAGATGTTGTTGGCTTTGAAAGTTCAAAATGAATTATTTTACTTAGTTTTTATTTACCAAGCCAACTTTTTGGTTCTTCAATAGATGTTTAATTAAATAGACTATATTTACAAACTTGACAACCATATCATCCAACTCACTGATTCTTGAAGAATTGATTATTAATAAGCCATATTTCTAGACTTGACAGCCATTACCAGCCAACTTACCGATTATTGATTAGTAGATTAATTAATCAACTATATCTCCAGACTTGACAACCATTATCAGTCTAGAATAGGCATTAAGGACAATCAATGATTGCCAAATTGATTTTTTTTGAAGTTATACTTCTTTAGGCGCGCTATGAAAAAATGATAAGAGTGAAATTTTAAGATGCGCGCGCATCACTGTAACACAAAAGTAACAGGTTGAAGTTAAACCGCTCATTAAGTCTCGAAAAAAAAAAAGCTACCAACAAAATAGAAATAGAACCTCTGTTAGTCGCGCATGTTGGTACGCTCGTCGCCTCTGATCACTGTTTTCATATATATAATATTTATCCACATGTTTCTAGTTTCTACATTCACAACACGTGTTTTAGTTTCATACAAATGCGAATTATATATGTGCTAATAAATTATATTCAGTAGTAATTTAAATTGAATATTTTGATTAATATTTACTATTCGTAAATATTAGTGAAAAAAATTGTGCTTATAGACTTTTTCAAGTGCTCCAATATAATTGAGGTTAACTATCCGTATGTATTATTTATTGATATAAATTAAAATATTTTTTTATTTATTTATATTATTAGTTTAAAGTTTAAGTTCCATTAATAAAACATTAATGTTTATAGAAACTTTAAAACTTATTTTAAAGTTATACTAACTGCCATATTTAGTGACGAGATGTCTTTGGACTTGAAGGAATACAAACCTCTTTGGATCTAGACGAACATTACACAGTTCGTAGTTTTGTTTTGTAATACTGCAAGAAATGCCATTGCGTTGTTTAAATGTAAAAATCCAACAATAAAAGGTACGTAATTGTTTTGTTACCACTGTCTAAATTGAAACAAATTTTGTGCTTGACATACGTTTTGTTATTTTAATTAATTCATTATTAATTGGAGTACAGCTATGTAACTAATTGTATTTTAAGCCAATACAATAATATGCCGCCATTTAAATTATTGAAGTGACAATCATGATTTAATAGTTGCGCCTACTCTTGAGTGGTGGCAAATAAAAGGCGCAACTTTGCTCTCAAATTGCTCCTGCTCCTTTTAGTGAATAGGGATTTGGAACATACTTCAAACTTGCGCTGGCGCAACTATTTGCTCCCTTTGGTGAATCCAGGCCCAGTAGTGATTTAAATTGAATATTTTAATTAATATTATTTACTATTCGTAAATATTAGTGAAAAAAATTGTGCTTATAGACTTTTTCAAGTGCTCCAATATAATTGAGGTTAACTATCCGTATGTATTATTTATTGATATAAATTAAAATATTATTATTTAACATAATTAATACTAAATATTATTAAATTATTTTTTATTTTTTAATGATGCCAAAGAAGTATAACTTCTCACGCGCGTACATAAGTACACACACCCATTTTTTTTTTTTAGCGTTTACAATGCAATTAAATTATTTATTTAAGGTATTTAAAGTGCACTTTTTAAACACACTTATTGAATTAGCATACAAGAATTTCTATGAGGTATAGTGAAAGGAATACATATTTTTCCATGAAAATATATTTTCACACCCCTTCCAGGATTATTTTACATGCCACAATCGACATGGGACCAACGCCCTTACTTCCCAACCAAAGGAATTTGCGCTATAGATTTTTTATCACTCAAGAAAAAACTGCCTAACCAGCTGGGTTTTAACACACGAACCTTAGTTTCTGAGGCGAGCACATTAACCAAACTCACGAAGTTAAGTTTGTGACTCTTTGAGCTATCATAAAAGTTTATTCGACCTTTTTATCAAAGATGATGTACAGTACTTTTAAATCCGTGCTATGGTTGAAACAATTTATTTTGAATTTTCCTTCATTTTCTTTATGTATTGCACATAACATTTTTCAAGAATGTTTTGTCTTCTTTTAGATATCTGGCTCGCACTTTATGTAAAATTTGTTTTGTAACAAACCATTTCTATGCGAGAGTGCTTCCTTTGATAACAAATACAGAAACTAAGGATGAACAGATACACAATACCAATGAAAAAGTGCGTGCTACTACATACTCCAGGCCCCAAATCCATCTGCAACTGGAAAAGATGTGAGTTAAGAGAGCTTGAATAAAACTAAGTTTAATTCTCTAATCGAGAAACTGCTACTTACTCTTCATAAGATAACTAAGATGTAAAGATTATCCTTATGCGGTAGGGTTTATTTTGATGTAAAGTTTTTATTGTGCGGCTCCTTACTACTCATCCGAGCTATTAACATATTTACATGAGGGATGAAAATTATATAGCTTTAGAGGAGAAGTATTTGCATTTATTTGAAAGGAGATTGGAAAACCGGTTAGGAAATAAATACTCGCTGCAAACCCAGTTGAGATTCGAACTCCGATCTCCCCGTTATTTGAAAACAACACAAGTTGAGGACGACGCCTTTGTACACGTGTTCACTAGTGTGGGTAAATCTTGTTTTAAATTTATCTATTTAAAAACAAAAACAAATAAAACATATGGAATATAAACAACATAATCAGAACTATAGCTAGGATATTTCCCCTGAACAAGTCAGTCCTTTGTTCACGAGTTGGAGGAATCTCAATAAAGGGCCATGGTTTATGAGAGTGGGGAAAGGGGAGTGTTTGGGGTTTCGGATGGAGGAGGTGGAGGGTAGTAAGATCGTACTCTCTCTTCAGGAATGTCTGGAGGAACTATTTTCAGTGAAGTGACAAGCCCGGTTCGGTAACGGATTGGAATTGGAGGAGGGGGAGAATACATTTTGAATTTCTTGGCGAGGAAGACTAACTATATTCAATACCATCCTTATCTTCTCTTCCTCTTTATTTCCTTCATCCTTTGTGGTTTCTTCACTTTTTTTAAAAATATATATATTATATAGGTTACTTCCATCCAGTTTTTTTTTAACTTTTATTCCTATCAAAATACATTTCAAACATTCTTCTTCCCATTTGGTTACTATTCAATATTTACTTTATGAAATATTTCTCTCGTGAATATTTCTTTCAACTTCATTTCTTTGAAAGTAGTAACTTTTTATGCAGAACTTTTGTGCTTTTATATAACTTTTCTGTGTATAATATACCGGTAGGCAATACGTTTTTAATTAATTCTATCTTCCTCGTCCCTAACAAGATTTATTAATATTAATATAGCCCGGACTAGTAGTAGGATAGGACACTGTATTTTTTTTAAATTAAATAATTATGGATTAGACTGCAGTGATTTACAAACTTTTTTGTTTGGAGGCACATTTAAAATATTTCTTAAAATCTCGGGGAGCCCTACCGGCTGTCAAACATTAAGATTGACAAGAAAAAATTACAAAACAGACGTGTAAACCAGTATGGTTGGTAAATAATAACTAACACATATATTTGAGTACAATATTTCATGATTATTTATTGGCTATTTCTATTGAATAACTGCTGTCATTGTCGGTACTTGAAATTCGCATGTCGATATTCTTACTAACCTCGCTGTTAGCATTATTACCACCCACTTCAGTGGCTGCATTGTTTAGCCCGCTACTCTCACATTAGACTAGACTGCCGAAGAAGGGGAGATTGAGGTTCGAATCTCAATCGGATCTACTGATGTTTTTTTTTTATAAAAGTTATTTTCCTCATCCTCTCCCAAGCAACTGCGGGTACACCTCTAAATATTAACTTCCAAAGCCTTAAACCATAAGCGTAGTTAAAATACCTACTTAAGCGTATAGCCCGAAAGGATAGTAAGATGCGGTGCTTAGAAAAAATCTTTTAGCCGCTCTTACGAAGGGAGCACGAGTAATTTTATAGTTTTTATAGCATTACATTTCTCTGGCCAAAATAAATCAAATATTTCTCCATTAACAACATAGAGTTTAGTTTTCTGTACATGTTAATATCCATAAATCTTGAATATCGGTCAAGGTGTCCTGGAATTTGGTCAAAACTTTTTATCTTTATTTAAAGAGTGTTGACAAAATTACAGGACACCCTTGACAGATATTCAAGATTTGTTGATATTAACATGTGCAGAAAACTAAATTCTAAGTTGCTACTGGAGAAATATTTGATTTATTTTGGCCAAAATTTTCAATTCTATAAACACTGTAAAAATACTTTCGCTCCCTTCGGCCACACACATTTCTTCATCGGAAACCTGAGTTCTCTAAGCACATTTCTTCATTAGAAACACGAGTTCTCTTAACACATTTCTTCATCGGAAACACGAGTTCTCTTAACACAGTTCTTCATCGGAAACCTGAGTTCTCTAAGCACATTTCTTCATTAGAAACACGAGTTCTCTTAACACATTTCTTCATTAGAAACACGAGTTCTCTTAACACATTTCTTCATCGGAAACACGAGTTCTCTTAACACATTTTTTCATCGGAAACACGAGTTCTCTTAACACATTTTTTCATCGGAAACACGAGTTCTCTTAACACATTTCTTCATCGGAAACACGAGTTCTCTTAACACATTTTTTCATCGGAAACACTAGTTCTCTTAACACATTTCTTCATCGGAAACACGAGTTCTCTTAACACATTTTTTCATCGGAAACACGAGTTCTCTTAACACATTTCTTCATTGTAAACACGAGTTCTCTTAACACATTTCTTCATTGTAAACACGAGTTCTCTTAACACATTTCTTCATCGGAAACATGAGTTCTCTTAACACATTTCTTCATCGGAAACACGAGTTCTCTTAACACAGTTCTTCATCGGAAACCTGAGTTCTCTAAGCACATTTCTTCATTAGAAACACGAGTTCTCTAAGCACATTTCTTCATTAGAAACACGAGTTCTCTTAACACATCTCTTCATCGGAAACACGAGTTCTCTTAACACATTTTTTCATCGGAAACCCGAGTTCTCTTAACACATTTCTTCATCGGAAACACGAGTTCTCTTAACACATTTTTTCATCGGAAACACGAGTTCTCTTAACACATTTCTTCATTGTAAACACGAGTTCTCTTAACACATTTCTTCATTGGAAACACGAGTTCTCTTAACACATTTCTTCATCGGAAACATGAGTTCTCTTAACACATTTCTTCATCGGAAACACGAGTTTTCTTAACACATTTCTTCATTGGAAACACGAGTTCTCTTAACACATTTCTTCATTGGAAACACGAGTTCTCTTAACACAGTTCTTCATCGGAAGCACGAGTTCTCTTAACACATTTCTTCATCGGAAACACGAGTTCTCTTAAAAATTTTTTCATCGGAAACACGAGTTCTCTTAACACATTTTTTCATCGGAAACACGAGTTCTCTTAACACATTTCTTCATTGTAAACACGAGTTCTCTTAACACATTTCTTCATTGGAAACACGAGTTCTCTTAACACATTTCTTCATCGGAAACATGAGTTCTCTTAACACATTTTTTCATCGGAAACACGAGTTCTCTTAACACATTTCTTCATCGGAAACACGAGTTCTCTTAACACATTTCTTCATCGGAAACACGAGTTTTCTTAACACATTTCTTCATTGGAAACACGAGTTCTCTTAACACAGTTCTTCATCGGAAACACGAGTTCTCTTAAAACATTTTTTCACATTGTCCAAAAATTATAAGTAGATCATTAAAAAGCTGTTTTTTTTTCACATTCTCGCGGAACCCTGGTTGGCAGTCACTGCGTTAGAGATCGATGTGTTATATTACACATTCAAGACGTATTCTACACTCAGAACTTGATCATTCGTAGGAACGCAACGAATAAATTTGAACCAAAGGTTTTTGAGCCTTGCTCTTTATTTGTATCACTGAGGATCTCGTGTTTAATTCATTATTAATTACTACTCATCCTCACTAAGCCATGCTTACCCACACTGGTGGTTACATCGTTTAAGGCGTAGCGTTCGCAACCTATTGGATTGACAGTAAGGGGAGTATTTAGGTTCGAGTTTTAATAGGTGTACTGGATTTTTTGTCCACGTGTGATATATTATTGTGGTATTTCCAACCCCTGTTGATGCTCATGTGTGGAAATTTCCTTTGAATAACCTATCCGTAGGTTGAGCCTTGTGTTTAACCGCATTATCCATCTCGGTGTCGTAGTTAGCTAACTTGCAAGTTTCGTGTTGAGCTAGACTGCCGAGGATGGGGAGATCTAGGTTTAAATCTCGGTTGGGAGAACTGGGGGTGGTTTTTCCTATATAGTTTCCACCCTCCCTCCACGCAAATGTGGGTTCTCTTCCTCTATATTAAACCTTCTCAATTCCTAACTTAGTTGAATAATTAGTACTTAAGCGTATAAACCGGACGGTTAGTAAGACGTGGTGCTAAGTATTATTATTATTTAAACGTATTAGTATTATCTAAAACAAAATAATTGTATGAAAAATCGTAAATACTTTCTTATACAAATGGGAAAAAAAAGTCGTAAGTAAGCTACCATCAAATGATTTGTTTATATAAAAATAAACATAACATTAAAACAATCCTCCTATACTATTCTTATTTAATGTTAAGGCCATTTTTCAAAAATCTTGGATTTTTGAAAACCATTCATAACGTTTAAACAAATTTTCCCTAAAAAGCTATGCTCATGTCAAACACTAACCAGACATCTCATTTAAATCCAAGTTGTTCAAGTCATTTTCTAAACGTTTCAAAGTTTAAAAAATCATTAATCAATAAACTAGGTATACTCTTCTTATTTAAGGAATAAAAATAAAACCATACAATTTCCTCTGCACATTCTAGAGTTCGGGAGAAATAAAAAGCCGGGATTCAACATAACCTCAAAGTAGAAAATGTTCACAATTACAATATTTTCTATAGGATGCCATTTTCGTAAAAAATATAAAATATATATAACATAGTAATTATCTCCCGGCAACTGGTGACTCCGTGGGAATTCGCAGTGAGCGATGTAAATGTTTCTAGAAGGCGGATCGGGAGTTGTGAGGCTGATGAAAATAACTTGTTGCTCTCGTCACGTGCCAACACCCGCTGTAACGCATCCCTTATCAACATCAGGTAGATCCGGGGTGTTGATCCATCCCTAACAGCCTTCCCTCTACACTCGCTCGAGCTGGCAGCTACACTCCGTTCATAGCAAGTTTGTAGCGAACGAAAACCAAACCTTGTGACGCGTCGCGGCTAGCGGCTCCTCATCATTGTATAGTCCGATTTAAATAGAAAGGAACCTCTTTTAGGTTAATCAACATGGTTAAGCATTTTAATTCCAGAAGATGATCTAAAAAAGTTAAATTGAAAGAAAAAAAAAATATATTTTTTATGCACACCATCATATCAGTGGGACCCGCTTCCGAGGCCACGCGGTTTAACGCGCTACCCTCGTGTTGGACTAGACTGCCTGAAATGAGGAGATTGGGGTTCTATCCCAGTCAAATGCACTAAGGGTGGCTTTACCAAATAATTTTCCACTCTCCTGTCACGCAAATTCAGGTGCAATTCCTCTCAATTAAACCTTCCTAATCCCTAAACTATTAGTGTAATTAGTACATAGGCGTATAATCTGAACGGGTAGTAAGACGCGTTGCTAAAAAAAAAATATCAGTGGACACGTGGACCAAATGCCAGGCTCATCAAGTTGGTGAAGGAGAGGTAGGAGTTCAAATCCTTACCGGGTGTACGAATTGTTCATTAATCGTTCCTACTCTCTCTATAAATATATGCTGGTACATTTTATTTAAATTACACCCTCCTCATTCCTATAAAATTATAATTCGTATATCCAGGGTGGTGCGTAAGACCTGGAGGGGAAAAGAATGCATCGATTTTTACCATACCTTCGGGCTGTACGTGTAGTTACACTACCTATTGAGATTAGGGCTAAGGAAGGTAGAATTTAGGTAAAATGTACGTGCATTCTTCTTGCCATCAAGGTGTATCACACTCGTAAGCTGTTTTGTATACCATCATTCCAACATTACCTCAGTGAGAAGAAAATTAAGTGCCACGTAGCTTACAGAAACAAGAATATGAGTTTGATTTCAGGGTAGAAAAATAAATTAATCAACGTAATTTTGAAAAATTTGGAAAGTTCTTAAAGGAATATTTATGCAGCGTTGTGCATTATTGATGTGACATATGAAGCATTGGCGCAGCTTGAAGGAAAATGTAAGAAACATTTAATCTTGGTGCTACAGAAGCGTTTTGAAAATATGGATGGAGATGGTATCAATTACAGAAGGGGTATAAAAGCAAATGAAGAAAGAGAACTTTGGAAAGGAACACATTAAAGAAGAGTTAACAATATGGTAGGTCATATATTGAGACATGATAATATAACTAAAATAATTATATAAGGAAATGTTAAAGGTATAAATTCAAGAGACAGACCAAGATTGGAGTACATGGTTCAGATAGCGAGCGATTTTGACAGAAGAAGGTATATTATTATTATTAGCACCGCGTCTTACTACCCGTTCGGGTTATACGCAAAGAAGGTATAAAAATGTAAAAACTTTGGCCCTCGAAAGGAAATAATGGAAAGCTGTAGCAAACGAATCGTAAGCTTGATGACCTAATGATTATGTTATTTTATTTACAGCCCTTTATTAAGAATAAGTTTTAGGTCCCTGGGCCTGGTTGGGCTTTAAACTATAAAAATGGTCCAGGTCTTTAATAGCCGGCATACTCGCACAAAAGAGTATTATAAGAAAAAACCTCTCTTTTTATTATTATTATTATTATTATTATTATTATTATTAGCACCGCGTTCTTACTACCCGTTCGGGTTATACGCACTTACGCTAATGTGTAATGGTAGGGTGATTGTGAGATGAAATGGAGGACCTACAGTTTAACGTGGAATCCGAACCACGATGGAGGCCTGGCATTCCCCACATTCACAAGATGTCTTGTCAGAGGTGAAGGAAGGGTTTGGAAATCAGATAAATCTGTGCCGGGACTGAGGATTGAACCCCGGTCACCAGCACAGAAGTCTGACACCTTACCCCTATACCACTAGGTCACCTCTCTTTTTATTATGTTAAATGGTAGTGAAATAAGCAAACTAACATCAGAAAATATATTTTTAAGAAGGTTATTTTTTTTTGAAACCCTACGATTTTGGAGTGGGGTGGCCTTGTTTCATTCTAATACGATATCCCAAACGAATATTTTATGTGTGATTTGTACTCTTTCGATTATTGTGTTTGTATGGTTTTGACAGGCACTTAATGAACGCTAGGGACTATTAGCGTATGTGATCGAGATTAAAGTGAGTTTCTAAACACCCGTACATCTTCTTTTACTCCACGTGAAAACAATGTGTTTATTACAACGGAACTCAAACCAAGTGCTCTCAAGGCTGGTTGGTTACCGTTAAGGTCTTTACCCACAAAGTTCTTGACATGGGCCAACAATTTTCTCGTTATCAAAGTTGTAAAATTAGAGTTGGTTTTATAGTATGTGACGTGCATTTTCTAAATATTTATCAATCTCATAAGTACACGAAAAATCAGACGCGTAGTTCTCTCTTTCTCTCTCTCTCTCTATATATTTTTATATATGTACCATATATACATATATATATGTATATTATTAATATATATTAATATATATATAAATGTATATATTAATATATATATGTGGCTTATTGGGATGTGCCCAGGGGTGGACTGGACCACCGAGACACAGGAAGATATTCCGCTTGGCCAAATAAAGTTATCCATTCAATTCTAAATTATTGCTTTTAATAAATGTTAATTAAAAGTTCCTATGAGTAAGGCTGATAGTAGCCATAATACATAATTTGTGAAGGTAGACGATGACAAATACAATTTTGTTTGATGTTTCTTTATGTTGCTTAAAAACAATTTCTTAAGCCAAACGTAGAAGCATTTCTTTGGTGAATACTGAATGTTTTTTGTAATCTACGTAAGGAATGAGTTGGGAGTCATTTTATAAACTTAAATAATACAAAATATACAAAATAATACAAATTAGACTCCTCGCTACTGTCTAGCAAATTATATTAAAAGCATTTGTTCTGATGTTAGTAGAAAGTAAAAGCTTTTTTTTTAATTGGACTGAATATATACGTAATAATCGATAATGTGACTGAAGTGGCGTCTATATTAATTAATGTAGGCCTACTATTAGTAAAGATATGAAAACTTCACATCATTATTTCAGCCCACAGTGAAACATATCTTCAATGTTATTAAGGTGAGAGTGTAGAGATCGCAAGTTTAAGCGCAGGATTTTTGCAAATTTATAACAAAATAAATAAAATATTGCTATATTAGGGAGCATATAGCTAATTTTTTTTTCGCTTGGTAATATCAAAAGCTGTTGAATATCTGTCGTGAGAATAGAAGAATTAGATGGGAAACTTTTCAAATGAAGAGAAAAAGCTGTAATTTAATTTCAGGACACCCTTGACAGATATTCAAGGTTTTTTTGAGATCAATATTTGAAGAAAATTAATTTCTATGTTCCTACTGGGGAAAGATTTTATTTATTTTAACGTGGAATCCGAACCACGAGGCCTGGCATTCCACACATTCACAAGTTGTAAATAATACAGTCTTGTCGAAGGTGAAAGAAAGGTTTGGCAATCAGATAAATATGTGTTGGGAACGAGGATTGAACCCCGGACCCCCAACACATAAGTCTGACACCTTAGACAGCTTACCGATGCTAGATTGCTTCAACCTTATCGTGAACATGATTCAGACAAAAGGTATTAATTCAAGCCTTACCACCTCTTTTACGTTGGCATCCATATCCTTCTCTGTTAGACCCCGGCCAGGCTTGCGACCAGGACGCCGCGACCAGGCCGCAGTAGTGTATTACATTGATTCTTATGAGGGTGGCCACGCTTGGTGACCAGCGACAGCGACAGATTTTAAAACGCTTTCGTGAGCGTTTTCAGGTCGCAGCGACAAATATGCTCGCCTTTATTTCTTATTTAGGTGGCCACACTTGCGTTCGGGTCGCAGCCTGTCGCGAGAACACTGGACACTTGTCTGGGTTTGCTTGCGTCATCCTAGGTTAAAATGTCGACCGATAAGGTGCTCGGAACCACACTATCACTCCTCCACTAAGCATTTTCACTAACTTCCTTGCAAACCGCCCAGTGTTTCCCGGTTCCCGCCCGTCTGAAGTTTGACACTCGGTAGAGGGTACTGTACATAACAATGTTTGATACCGAGCTATTTATAAATGAAGTAATTACTTTCAACCATCCTCCATATGTAAATCACAACCACCCACCACCCTTCAACCCTTCAACCCTTCAACCCTTCAACACTTCAACCATCATGTATATGCTAACCAAAGCCAAACAATGTCTTTCAACCAATTATCATCACTTGCCCCTCAACCTAGCCACCAACCAATATCTAGAGCATTACATCACCAACAAAACGAAGAGCAATCAACAACATCTGAACATGAGAGCGAGTCAAGTGTGTTTAGTGTGTTTAGTAACCCTGCTAACACTCTCGCTCATAAAAACTCTCATATGCTGATATAACCAGTCAGTTCAGAAAGTGCACCTTAAATATCTCAAGTATATGAAAGATCATACTTGACACATAAGTGCATGGTAAAATTAGTAAATATATTAACCCAGTAGTGTCACAGTGTCATTATTAAAATATAGAAAACACCCCTTTTGACCCGAATTGATGGACAAGTGGACTAAATGTAAATCTCTTGGGTTTTTTGTTGTTGCTGATAGCGGTAAAGTCGGGGCTCGAATCCCCACTGGGTGTATTGAGGGTAATTCTCCCTAAATAAGGTAAATTTACTCTACCTTCCTCATCCCTAATCCATTAGTTTAATTAATGCGTACAACCCTGAAAGATAGTAAGATTGTGTTGGGAAAAACCACCCCTTTTAATATGGTACCCCTCATTCAAACTGGCGGTTCTTTTTTTTCCCCCGAGAGGTAAAAGAAAATTCCCATCGTCAATCTTTTCTTAAAGAACATGTTACACTCGTAGTTGGTCTTCCGAGTCAAAGACGTCGAGCGGCTGCCATCCATCACTATGAAGACTTCTCACAATACCCCAACAAGCCTGTAGATTAATGTCGGCTATTGATCACACACCTCCTGCTTGACATGTCGCCCTGATACAATGCACAGCTGAGCTATTTATTGCCACTTGACTGCTTCCTCTATTGAATGTACTTAGGACAATGACTTGAGGATATAGGCCCAGTTTCATAGTCAAATTTAGTACGCCTCAAGTGCGGCGCTACACTAAGCACATGACGACACCTACCTAAACCAGAATGGAATGGGCCATTCTCGCATAGGAAACTGGCCCATTCCATTCAATTTCAGGTAGGTGTCGTCATGTGCTTAGTGTAGCGCCGCACTTGAGGCGTACTAAATTTGACTATGAAACTGGCCCATAGGCTCAGTTTACTTTAGGTACCTAACATACTTTCTAAACACAAAAATATATTAGTAGTATATGACTATTTTAGCAAACCAAACAAAGGCTATTTGGACGCGGAAATTGTTTGAGAATATAGGCCGGTTCTATAGATAGCTAGCTAGCTACCTATAGCTCAATTTTCATAGGAAGAGTAGCTTAGAAAATATAAACATATTTTTGCAGTCAGCATAAATAACATTTTAATATATCAATAGTGTTATTTTATAGGTATTGATTACATATATATATATATATATATATATATATATATATATATATATATTATATATATATATATATGAATCAATTTTTTGTCGATTAAATATTGATTAAGTTTATTAGGTTTGATTATAATTTGGTTTCCTGCGTGATTAGGGTGTGAAACCTCATTTCTTACACTTATGGGTTAGAATCGGTAACGTTAAAAAAATATATCTTACTTTTGTCTAGTGTTAGTTGATATAATTTTTTCTTGTTGATCAATTTAGGATAGTCATTTATTTGTTTAAAGGAGATGTTCTTTACTTTTTAGTCTCGTGACTTCACTTCAAAACCTTTGTTATACTACCAGCTTTGCATTGTTCACACGCCCAAGAAAAATGTTATATTCATAATAATATTTATTTTCCATTTAATTATTAATCATTTAGTTTTATATAAAATTATTAGATTTCCTTTATTGATTTTTTGTGTTGCTGAATGGTTTATTTTAGAAGTTTGTCTGTATTTTCTATCTGAACAATAATTATGAACGAAACTCTTGCTTGTGAATGTGTGTTTTGGATGCGTGATTCTGTAATAGAATGTGTAGAACATACATAGGCTTACTTGTTATCTAATCTTGTTAATGTTAGACTGTCTAACACATCTTTAGAGGGTTAATATAAGTCACCTAATAAATTTCCAGCTTAAAATACGTTATAAATTAAATCAATACACAACTTCAACAAATAGTTTGCAATACGCATTATAGATGTCTATCGAACGGAACTAAAATCAATCTTTTTAATCAAAGCATTACTTACCCTGAATGGTGATTAGCCGATTCCAATATTACTATAATCTGTTTGGGTGGCTGCATGGTCTATGGCGTCACTCTCGCAGTAGACTATACTGCTAATAGCGGGAACATCAGTGTTTTGAATCCTGGTCGGGTGTACTGAGGGTGGTTTTTCCTTAATGGTTTTCCACTCTCCCTCCACGCAACTGTGGATACACTTCTTATAAATTCAACCCTCCTATTCTCTTACTCGCTAACGTAATTATTAAATAACCGTATAGCCTGAACGCGGTGCTAAATATATATATATATATATATAATATTGTTTTCTATAAAATACATTTAATTAAAACCTCTTTTATCAAACTTTTTTTTTTTCAAAATAAACACATTTCGTTTTACTTTTGTTTCAAATATTTACTAATGTAAGAAGAATGCATGTATCTATTTAACGCAAACGTATTTTTTTAAACATTACCGAATACTAGAACCTTAATACTACCAGATTACGCACAAGTTTCCATTATAGTTGTTTTGCTAATAGTCACCGTGATAGTTGTTCACGTGGTTGACTTGTACTAAATTCAATACGGAAACATCGCCCACGTGTATGGAATATTAAATATAAGATTGATGAAATTTAACCCGCAAATAATTTCTTGGGAGTATATTGTTTATTAGTTTAAGAAATATAATATATATATATATATATATATATATATATATATAATTATATATCTGGTCATAACAAAGCTTAGCTCCGTTTGACTATATTAGTGATAGTTAAAATAATATATCTGTTATTATCGTCATGAAGTATATCATGGATTTTATTACTTAACGAATAGCTAACTATATTCACGAGTATTTGAGCCATGTTCAATAATTTTTTTTATTATTATCTACTAACCATTGGCGTTGTATATGTTGAAACAATTTCGTTTTAAGATAAACACTTTTTGGAGACCTCCAATATTTTCATTACTATATATAATATTATAACTTTTTTGAGGTTCAAATAATGTATTAGCAAAACCTCGATAAACTCCAATAATTAGTTTACACTGGTTTTAGTGGCAATGAAAATGTGAATGTATGTAGCTTATTGTTTATTTTAGAATAAACCTGGCTAATCAAGAGAGTACATATTTTTCCCAGTCAAAAAAATAAAACGTTGAAAATAATTCAATCCACGCTTGAACACAGAACTAACTCACGCAGATTGAAGCAGGTATATTATATTATTATTATTAGCACCGCGTCTTACTATCCGTTCGGGTTATACGCACTTACGCTAATGTGTAATGGTAGGGTGATTGTGAGATGAAATGAAGGACTACGTTTAACGTGGAATCCGAACCACGGTGGTGGCCTGGCATTACCACAAGGTATATTATATATTACTTCAAAAATTGTGTATTTCTATTTGATCAAACATTCTATAAATGTGTCCATTATCAAAAAATGTCCACTGTATGGTGTGTATGTATATATTACACCCCATTCTAAGATTTGCCCATTTCATAATTCGGGCAAAATTCTAACTATTCCCTGAACTTGCCCCTCCTTTTGATTTCAAAAACCGGGCAAAAAATAGCCCCTTCAAGAAATGTTCAGAACTTGTGCTTCCCAGTTCATGAATTAGCTATTTCATGAACTGCGAAGCTCCAATCATTAACCAATTCATGAACAAGCGAAATACAGGTTTGGCCTTTAATTTAATTTAACTTTTAATCGTTTTAGAATGAAAGTTTAGGTTAAGTTAGGTTGGATTAGTTTAATACAATATCTTAAAACTAAATTCAATTAAGCTTGTAGGAGATAGTAAAATAAGTTCCAGTTCATGAAATGGGCAAGAGTTAATGCAATCCCGGAAAAGTTCATGATAATGATCAATAGAAGAGGTCAATTCACAAAAATGGACATAAATTGGCCCAATTCATGAAATGGTAAGTTTCACGATTGGGGTTTAACATATAGGGCTTATAGGCCTACTGTAATAACACATGTTGAATGGGAATCTAGACCACTAAAAGTGTTATATCAGCTTGGCCCTAATTTATTTTTATCTAATATAAATACAACATTATATATAAATAGTCTAGCTTAATATTTATAATGTGTTTAATTTTCAGTTCCAAGACACCACGATACGGCATGAAGATAAGCGATACCGATAGAAACATGTTGTTACCAGTTTCAAATCTATGCAGATATACTTCAACCAGTTTTTCATATGCTAAGACTTTATTTTTAAATTGTGTACTCTACTGAAATGCCATGATATTGAAAGGGTCAGAAATATGACCTTAATTTACCACAAGACTGAACACAACACAAATCAAATAGTCAGAGAATTTGTTGTGAAATTGTGGCATACTTATAGTAGTAAAAATGTGAGCAAGCTAAAGTGAGTAATTATATTTTATAGTTTGAGTTTTAATTTATATTTTTATCAAATAAATAGTTTTTACATTTATTTGAGTGAAAAAAAGAATCAATAATACGTGATATGTCAAGGAAGAGACAAATCAAGAAACAATGTGTTTCACACGGTTTGTATTATTGACAAATTATAGAATGTTTTAATGCTCAATATCTTTATAAGTAATTTTTGGTGCTATAAAATTAGACGATATTTAGTGACGTGCAAATTCATACATATGAAAGAGATTTCTCTAATATATTTAACGATTTTTGCTTAAAACTTAGCCATATAAGTTATTAAAAATATATATTGTTCACAAACTATTGCAAAGAAAAACTATAGTTTTGTTTCAAATAGATGCTTTAAAGTTTTTATAAATTGTTAATAATATTCACGTTAAATATTTATAAAACTAGGTTATCAGTGTGGCAATCATCCAGCCACAATTTAAGCGTATTATGTTCTAAATTGATGTTAGGTATTCCATTTAAAATAAATTATTTATTTTAATGATAAAAACACATTCCCGCTGAGTAAAAATAATACAAATAGCCCCTAAAAAATTAATGTATAGTTTTAAAATGCTACGAGCCAAGCTGAGCCCATGCGATGTTGCTAAAAGCCTAAGGACTAATCTAACATGGCCAATGTTGTGCCGGCTTCACCTGGCAAGATGAAGCCAGTGACTGAAGTGGCAGACAAAGCCGTATCTACCGAAGACCTCGTGCGCGTATTCCTAGAACAAGACGGTGACCACGATTTCCTGACGCAAGATGGCGGTGACGTGGAGTTCAAACATCCCAGCACGGCACTGGAGCTGATCAGGCTAGAGGCTGTTCTAGCTGCTCTGGTGGAGAGCAAGGTGGTGGCCATCAAAGCTTCGGGGAAACACAGAAAGAGCTTGGTGCGTCCGAACACACTCGTTGGTGAAAAACGTCATGAGAATGTCGGCCAACAACGACTGCGGGAATGGTCAATATCTGACCTCCAACTCGATAGGATCTTCTAACAAGGAGAACCACCATCACCATCACAAGCATCGGCACCATCACAAGACCAGACAGGCTGACATTCTGTCCTCTGGTCTGTTCCCGAAGAAACGGCACAGACATCACCACCATCATCACCATCACCACCACGATCATGCCCGAGATGACCCTAGGGTTGATGACAACGATGATGATGACGGGAGGATCATTCTTGATAGGGGGGAGCTGCTGGAGGTCGAGACCGCGTTCTGCGGTAGCACGACGACGCTGGCGGCGCCAGCCGCCCCGGGAACATCATCGACCAACGGGTGCCTGGTACCTTTCCCATCGCCTTATCACAGTGGATACCACAACCACCTCCATCACTTGATACCTCACGGATGCCCTAGCCCCACTCACTCACAATCGCAAGTAACTTTGCTGTTTCTTATTAGTTGTAAAGTGACATCACCTTCGGGTTCTAGGCCTGATAGCTCTCAGTTCTGCAAGATATGAGCCTATATTATCACTTGAGGTACCTCTATTTACCCTGAAAGGTAGCAGTATTACCTTTATGAGCTACATTATTGCCTATATGATAAATTACGCCATTGTGGAACCATACAAGGGATGATTGATAGCTTTGAGGGTAAACGAAAGGTAAATTCAACAACCTTTTCTTTCTTAAATAACAATTTGACACAGACTATCCCTCTTAGTTATCTTTAGTACATACAGGGTCAGGTAAACGTTTGTTACAGCAATATATTTAAATTCCTTATTGTTATATTATTGTTAATCATTGCTGAGAGTAAGAATATTTCAAGAATAAAAATAAATGAAGCACTGGAAACTAACGTGTCCACAAGAACCTAAATCATGAATATCAAATTATTGTTTGACCTTGGAACTTACTGGTAGAGCTACTGGCTGTAGATCCAGAGGTCTCGGGTTCGATCCCCGGTGCTTCCGTATTTTGAGTGAAACCGTTGGTTTGGAACGGTGTCAACTTAAGATTTCTAAGTACAAATGAGGAGCTACTTGAATGAAAAGGTAGAGGCTCCTGTCTAAGAAACTGAGACTAACGGCCAAAGGGTTCGCTGGGCTGACTACATTATACCATATCCATGCAAAAGTTTGCACTATCTTCGCCAACAGATGACGTTGCTTGGTTGGTATGGCTTGATTGCAGACTGAGGCAATGAAGGTTTTTTAAAGCTAGAATAAACCTTCAAATAATTTTGATAAATGAATACTAATCTTGTGTTAACATCCTAGTTAGGCCTCATACTTGTACACTCCTCTATATAATTGCAATTTTCCTTATTTTATAACGTGGACATCGATGAGTATGTTGTTCTGGCGAAACTAAAACTTAAAACGTCCGCCATGCTTAGGGTGTGCTTAAATTTGTGTAGCCTCAATCATCATACAGAAGCAAACTTTTACAGGATTGATCAAAACTAGTAATCATTTAAAGGGAGCATTGTGTCAGATCACGAAATAGTTTGGAATCTACTTTGCATCATCTGTAACTAATCTACTTTTCAAACATAGTTAAAAAATAATTAATCAAATTAATATTAGAAGAAGTTGTACAGTTAGATCTCTAGATAAGATTTCCTACACCTCTGACAAGACATCTTGTGAATGTGTGGAATGCAGGCGCACCGTGGTTCGGATTCCACGTTAAATGTAGGTCTTCATTTCATCTCACAATCACCTACCATTACACATTAGCGTAAGTGCGTATAACCGAACGGGTAGTAAGACGCGTGCTATATAATAAAATAATAATAATAATAATAATAATAATAATATAATATATATATATATATAATAATAAATTAGATAGATTGTGTTCATCATTAATAGTAAAACATTGTTTGTTTAATCTCTATTCTTTAATAATGTTGTATTAAAATTTCTGAACGTGATGGTATTAGCTTTTTTATATAGCATATTAAAATATGACTGCCAATTTGATTTTCAGCAGCTCTTCCTTTTTTTAAATTCCCATAACTTTTGACTTCTCAATGTTAATTCCCATATCTTCTCCTAATCTCCACCAGCCCGTCCATCGTTTCCCGCAACGATTCTGTAATATTAATTTTGTCCAGCAATGCTAGATCATCTGCGTATTTTATTGTGTTGATGACGCGTCCTCCTATCCTGAATTTGCTCACGTCCCTTCAGGACTGGATGACAAACAGCATCTGTGCTTCACTCCCCCTCCTATCTCTACGCTGTTGGTCTCTCTATATCAGCCTCACCTTCACTTAATTTCCCAAGTACAGGTTTGCAATCAACCTTCTGTCTCTCCTGTTGATGCCGATCTTCTTGAGTATGCCCATCCGTTTCTTCAACTTCATTCTATCTAACGCCTTTTGCCAGTCGATAAAACCAATGTAGACCTCTTCTTTGACCTCCACATTTTCTCTAAAATTATTCTCAGCAACCCGATGGCATCCCTGATTCATTTTTACATTTCTAAATACAAATTGGGCTTCTTTAATCATACTTTCTATTTTCTATTACAGACGCTGTTGAGTATTCTTGCAACGATCTTCCTCAAATGAGAGACGAGGCTGATGGTCCTATGATCACTGCATTTCCTGGCTTGCTTCTTCTTCTTTTTTAGCGCTGCCATGGTTACGTCTAGAAAGTCCTTGGATCATTCTCCTGTTTCATAGATAAGTTTTCTCAGAAACATAAATCCGTTGTTTCCCACTTCCTTCATAAGGTTATTTGGTATGTCGTCATCTCCAGCAACTTTTTTCTTCACATGTCCTTTATGACGCTCTCCACTTTACTTTTTCAAATGCTCGTCGCCCTCCCTCTCCCCCCGTTCCCTCTTCCTCGTCTTCTGCTTCAATCTCCAAGCTCCCTGGTCAATTTTCCTTGTAGTACAATTTTTCTATATATCTTTCCCAAATCATAAGAACCTCAATATGATCCGTCACTATCTGATCTTTGAGGTTTTATATTCCTAGTGCTGGTACATTTTTGTTTTCGTCCCTCACAATTCCTTTGTTTTCTGATAAATACGTATTTGTATAATTATAAACTTATCTCTTTAAACATGTTTCTGGTTTCATGAAAAAAAATTTTTAAATTAAAAATAATAGTTTTCTAAAAAAAGAATTCATGTTCAAAACGTTTAAAAGTTTTTATTTCACTTAAATAAATTTAAAACAAGTCCTTATGGGAAAACTAAAGATTAAAATACAAGAAAATATAATCTTAACTTTGCTCTGCACATCGTTTAAACTTTTGTAAACTCATTACTAACTAAATGAATGCAAACATTTTACTTGATAGGACACACATAGGTTTATATTTTAAAACTAGCCAAAATAGCTACGTGTTTAAATTGTTATTTTTAAATACAACACTCTCCATGGTTCACTTACCAATTATTTCTCAACACTGATATCACAATTATAGTCACATTATAGCATATTTATAAGTATTAAGGGTCCGATCCAACTTATTTTTATAGAATCGGAAGTTCTCCTATAACGTGATAGCTGCGTCCCAGAAAAACATCACGTTATCATAAAATCGTGTTGGAGAACACCTCAGTTAAATATCAAAATAAATGTTAGGGATTTGTAGGTACTGATAAGACCTATGAAAAATTCACTGTTTCTATTCATATTTTGACATATTATTATATAAGTTAATTTCGGTTATATATATCTACATCGAGCTGTTAAAAAAATAAAAATGTAAAAAAATCATTATTATAAAGCAGAAATTATACATGCCTTGAGCACATAAAGCAGATTAACTGTAAAGAGGAAAACCATTGTTTTAGAGTATAAGTTAATATATTAGATAATACTCCTAATTTTAATTCACTATTCCTAAAATTACAATAAATAAATTTAGGTAAATAAAAGTTGATTATACCATTACTGTTAGAGAAACAAGGCCCGAGCAAGTGGAATCACAGAAACCAGCACTCGCTGACATAACTCTTTTCAGCAGCAGTGGTGAAGAGAGCAACGCAATAGATGAGGGGAATCACGGTATCTAAAAATAGAACCGGATTTCGCTAGTCGCGTTATATTCCCATCGCGCTATAAAAACTCGCGTTATGGGAGAACCACCTCTACTTCTTCTTAATTTAGAAGATAGACTTTTAAAAATCATTTAAAAAAACTTAAAGCAAAACACTCTACTGATATTTTAAGAGTCACAAGTATTCTTGTGCTTGTAATATGGGAGAAGTTTGTTGTTGCTTGTTCCTAGCCCTTCTTACTACCCTCCCGGGTTCTACACATTTTAATTACGATAATAGAGTAGAGATAAAGACAGCAGAATTGAGAATAAATGTATCCGCATATGCTTAGAAGGAGAGTGAAAACCATTAAAGGAAAAGTCACACTCCTTACATCATGCTGGAATTCAAATCTTGACCTCCCGTCATCGGCCAATAAGACTAGAGAAACGTAACATTTATTCTACGTCCTCACCGGTATGGGTGAATCGTAACTTTGATGAGGTGCAAGTGTTCATTGATCAAATCTGCGCAATGTGGGAATATTTTCCACATAACCAACCATTCAAGAATACTTGTATTTCCCTGAGTACTTCAGGTTTATATTCCGAGTCATTTAGCGTAAAAAAAGTGCCTTTTTTTATAACTAGGAGCTAGCCCTACGTTTTAAGTTTACAAATTTGCCTTAGTAATAAAAAAAATTAGCTATCCTGGAAATAAGGACAGTCATATCTTTTTTTTTTTGTTCTTGACAAAAATTCAAATTGTAAAAACCCTAGAAACACTAAAATATGATAGAGCAACGTTTGAGACTGACGCGGTCCGTGCTCTTAGCCTTGTCAGTAACGTAGCGTTTATTAGAATATGTTTACGTTAACTAACCTTCTCTTGAGTTAATTTGCAACATTTATTTGATCAAATTGCTGTCACAAATGAAGCAAAACAATGAAAACATTTGAGTTACTCATGGCCGGCATCTCAAAAATAATATTGGGCTACTCTTCAGTATCAACTACAAAAAACTAAACATAATTTTGATTCCAAGACAAGAACAGGTTTTAGTTCCGGGACCTTTTATTTTATTTCTCTCAATCCTTATTAGAGGAATGTTTTACATACATGCACAATACACACATACATAGCATACGTAACATATATTTCCTAGCTATTTCATTCCAACCACATTCAGCATATTATTATGTTTCTTCTGGCAAACCCACACACCACACACATAAAAAATGGCGTTAACACAGTTTTATAAACTTCCATCTTTGCCTCTTTCGATACTAATTCATTCTTTGCAATAGTCCACATACATCCAACTACTCTTCGAGATACATTCACCCGTTTGTCGATTTCACCATCTATCCTTCCACTTTTACAGAACATTCTGCCCAGATACACAAACATCATTCATTTGTTCTAACAGTTTTCCATAATACTAATCTGACCATCATTTCCTGATCCGTCCTTACCAAAAACTATCCTCTTGATTTTGGAGACATTTATACGACTATCCAATATGCCTTTCGATATATTCATTCTCAGCCATTAATACGGCATCATCTGCATAAAACAACCCTTTCACATCCACATTGTCCATTTGTACACTAACCACGTCCTCACAAGCATCCCTCATACACTTATCCACGAATACATTAAACAGCTATGGAGACATAAAACAACTTTATCTAGCACCTTGTTCAATGCCAAACAATTTTTTCAAAGCTCCATCCACCCTAATGCAGGCTTTACTTCCATCATATGTCGCCATGATTGCATTTACTAAACATATATCCACACCATACTTTCTCAGAACATTCCATAACAAATCCTATTCACATGAACGTGCGTTTTCTTCATATTAACAAATGCGCAATACACTTTCTTCCTTATTGAAATACATTTCTGAAGCGGTTGTTGCAATGCAAATCTCTGGTTTGTGATACCTCCCCTACCTGGTATGAAATCACATTGTAAAACTTTGCGGTTTTTTCACGCACCATCTCAATTAAGACTTTCCCAAAAAATTAGTCCGGGATACTCAACAAACTAATTGCCCTGAAATTATTGTATTCACTCATACTACCTTTATATAAAGGAACAAAGATGACATTCTTCAAGTAATTAGGAGCATTCGAAATCCCAGCACACACATTGAACAACTCACACAGCCTTTCTAATAGTACCATGCCTCCACACATAAGTATTTCATTTGTGATCCCATCTGCACCAGCAGATTTGCCCTTCTTTAACACTTTCATAGCTTTTAACACCTCAACCAGGTTAAGTATTTCACTCATTATAACATTATCCCTATTTTCTGCTACTTTCCCTACGTTATCGCCATACAATTGCTTGAATTGCTCTTTCCATCGCTCTTTTATACTGTTTTCATCCCAGATTACCTCACCATGTTCATTCTGAACAGAATAGGTCTTTCTTTGCATTCTTTATTTCGTTCTTGTTGTTTTATTTCGCGCAGGTCTTCTTTGCACTTAACTCTTAAGTTTGTATTTTACTAACGTTCTAGCATTAATAGTTTTTTTCTTTGTCGTTCCGGTTTTATAGTGAAGCGCAATTTATATTTTCTAAATTTACTTTATATTTAAAATAATAAAATTGGGGATATTTTATACAATCTAAAAAAAATGCATATGCTTTCTATAAATTAAGAAGCTATCAATGTTTGAAATTTAAATAATTACATTTTATGTTTGTTGAATTAAATTAACTTCTTTGGAGAGAGAGAGAGAACATTCTGTTTTTAAATTAACTTTATCCAGAAGAATAGGTTTAAATTGTATATATAACTTTCTTAATGTCCCACTATAAAAGTAGTATTAGTATTTAAATAAAATCTATTTAATATACTGTTTTAATTCAAGTAAATTCATTTTTACACCGTTTGGATCTTTATTAACTTCAATCAAAATAAATGTTTTATTTATCTAATATGTTAAATATGCTCTCTATTAGCTAATAGTAATACTATAGAATTGACATACTATGTTGGTTTAGTCTCGGCGGCTTAACGCTTATTGATTGAGGTTTAATTTAAACATGTAGCAATACTAATAAAATGTATTATCTTAAATAGTTTGCAGATATAATAACATGGACTAGTACTTATAATCTTATATAAAACGTATTAAAGTGTTAATATAATTAAAACTGCATAAAATGGGCTTACAACTATAACAAAGTTTTTTTTTTTCAAATGTAATGATCTTATTAAACGTAAGCTAACACGAAAATTTTAACTCTAAGTTTTTTTCTTAATATATAAATAGTTCTTGAACACATTTGTATATCTACAGAGCTTTGAGTAAAAAATATGTATACATATTTTCAAATGGTTATAGTACTCCATTATCGACATTTATTGTATGTCATATATAAAATTAAAGCTAAATTGTGGTAAAAGAAAACTTGTGGATTATTTATTTATATTTATTTTGCTATCATATTGTAACGTGTAAGTTAACAATGCGTATAATTTATAAATTATGATTTCAATATTTTTGTAAAAATTACATAATAATTAAATAATTATAACCACACAAATCATAAACGTTCAGGGTTAAAAAGCGGGCGTAACTTAATACAATAAAATCGATAAATGAACTAATCTTAAATTACCTAAAAATAACATTTGATTAGATCAAAATATATTTCTTTATCTACAACTTTTCTTAGCCTTCTCAATTAAAGGAATTTTTATTTTTTGTGAATTAACATACACGAGAAATTTTTCAGTTTTATTAGATTAACATTATAATTTCGTATTATTAAATTATAAATTAAACTAGACCCTAATGATGATGTCATATTTAGTTTACTTCGACCGAAACCTCATCACAAATTATTCCATCTTTACAAAAAACGAAAAAGTTCAGGAGGATAGTATCCACAATCGTGAACTATTATCTGACACGATGCTCCCCTGCCATCTTCCGTCAGAAAGATCCTGATGTCGCACTACGATACCGAATACATCGTCCTTAACATGGAGGAGGAAGAGATCCTGCGACGACAGGAGGAGAGGAGGAGGATGGTGTCGTGACGCCCAAGCGGCGCAAGAGGCGGAGACGGAAGCGGAAGTATCGGGTCGGCAACAGGAGGGAGGAGGGTGAACACAGACCCAAGAGAATCGACCCTGAGGACTTGCCGAAGCGCGCGCGATGGACCATCATCGCCACAGCGTGTCTCCTACTACTGATGAGCGTCCTGCTCGTCGGCGTCACGCTCCGGATGGCTCCTATTATCGACGAGATGGGTGAGTCACCCCCCTCACTTTACCACCCCTTAGCCGTAGTCAACTCTCTGAGATGTTGAGGCTGTTCAAACGGTCACAAACATCTCTTGGAAAGGGGAAAGGAGGAATTTCAACCTCACCCCCCACCTCCTCCCCACTAACAAAGCTGGTAGCGTAATGTAATCTTCTAAAATTCAAAACACCTTTGGGGTCGGGCAATCATATGGTAACCCTCATTTTATGACAATATGTGTATTAGCAGTAATTTTTGGTAGCTTACATCTTGAACTAAAAGTTGTTTTTAGAGTCAGTCAAGACCTTCAGACCCACTTCGATGGCTGCGAGGTCTAAGGCGTCTCTATCGCAATAGACTAGACGTCCAATGACGGGAATATTAGAGTTTGATCGAATCTGGGTTTACTGAGGACGGTTTTCACTAAACGATTTCTTACACTCCATGCAAATCTTCATATACTTTCTCTAAATTCAACCTTTCTCATCTCTAACCTATTAGCGTAATGAGCACATAAGCCTATAGTTCGAACGGGTAGTAGAACGCGCCATTAAAAAGAAAAAAGATCTTAAGGGTAGCTAATATCGATGAATATTTGTATTTATTTTTGACAGCTGGATTTACGGATAACATAAAAGTTTAAAAAGTGTATACATCCCATACAAATCTACTAAGGTCATCATGGTTTGCCCACATACTCTCATTTGTGTTTAAAAAAAATTGAGATCTACTTCAGGAATTGTTCAATAAAAAATAAAAATACTTTCTGCCCGTTTTTAGGAGAGTTTAGGTACTGGGAGTGTAGAAAACACGAGGAAAAGTCAGTGTTTTTGCAATGTTTTATAGCAAAACATTATTATTTTTTGGCCAAAATAAGAATATTTCTCCAACTGAGACATAATTTTCTTCATATGATGATACCAACAATTCTTGAACATTTGTCATAAGCGGCATTAAATGAGTAACATTTTAAGTGAAGAGAAGAATTTGTCACTAAATTCCAGGAAATCCTTGACTGATATTCAACAACTGTTGAAATCACCAAGTGAATAAATGTATGTACTTGCGCAATATTCTACTAGCTCCAGCAAAAAAAAAAATGTGATGATATAAAACTGCGAAACCACCGGCCTTTTGTTTGCGTTTCATAAACTTTCACCTAAACTACGAGCTATCACAGGTAGTAGAAGCCCATCCCCTTCCATCTGCCCTACCTTGGGTACATATTACCTAAAGCCAATCTACAGCGAGGTGTTTGTATATTAATATTAATTTGTTGATCCATGTTTGCGATACTTGATTTGTAAAGTATATTTAATTTATTGATTCACTGTTCAAATACAAGGCAGAGAGAAATTAAAATATTGTAATCAAATTTTACTAATATATTGATTTTTAACAACACGATTATGAGTAAGGTGCTCAAAATGAAAGCGGGCGGGATTTTGTAGGGGTGGGGGGCCAAGAGAGTGACATACCACCCACTTGGTTAATGTTTTGCCTCCAAACTGGAGAATTATTCATTAAAAAGAGGTATATTTAATACGATTACTGAAATATGGTTGTCGATTGCAATATATTAAAAGTGCAAATAATTGTTCGAGCCTTAGTGTTGTCATTTAAAACCACAAACTCACTTCCCTCTTCAACCTGCTTGGCCAGATCTCAGAGTGAATGGTTTTATCTATCCCTTTTCCCCATTCCAACCTTTTGTATTATATATTACATCCACATATTAAATCACATATATTTGTAGAAACACCCTTGATTAAAATAATTATTATTTTTATAACAAATTATTTCTATCACTACAGCAATATAATTCTGGTCTCAAAAATGTGTTCGGTGGCCTACTGAAAGGTTGCTCCTTTCTTTCAGCTGGAGATACAATTTTAAGCATGGGTTTGGTTTCTATCTATTTAGTATATTAATGTTGAAACTACCAGTAGTGATGGACATGCGGTCCACATGTCGAACTCATTTAGTTAAGTTTGTTAGTGATGTATATGTCGGGGTTAAAAATCCCATCCAGCAGTAGACCTACTGGGGGTATTTTTTCCTGAATGTTTTTCTACTCTATCCCTAAATAAAATGCAGGTAGGTACATTTAATCTGAATTATCCCTTCCTCATCCATATTAATTTGCGTAATTTATTTCACTTCTATGCGTATATCCCGAACGGGTAGTGAGACACAGGGAAAATAAAAGTTGAAAACTAATATTCCAGATATTTTTTATTTTATTTTAATAATTTTTTTCAATGAAATTGTGATTTAATAAAGTTGTTATGAATAAATTCTTATTTTTCCCACTGATAGTTAATGTAATATTTTGTAAGATTTACATTTTGGTGTGTTGTGGTGCCACCACTCTAGCCGACCAATTGTAAGACACTGTTTGGATTATTGGGAGATCATGCAGTCGTGGGGCAAATTGTAGCATTCACTATTCGGGGTGCTTTGATGATTTTAAATTAAAGTGGACAGAACATGCAATCCGATTAGAAGATTCTAGAACCTTGTTCAGAGTATTGACTGGCAAACCCAATGGGAAGAGACCATCCGGAAGACTAAGAAGCAGATGAGAGGATAGCATTAGAATTAACCTTAAAGAGATAAGGTGTTGTAGTCCCTAAGCTCCAAACTAGAGGGATTCAATACATAAATATAAACAAAACCTACAGTTAAAGAAAAATAAAATAGAATATAGAGGAGCGCGTAGAGTGAATATCCTAAAATTGTGAGTTAAAAATGCTGGACATTTAGCATGTCCCCAGCGCACGCAACTCACTCTAGTGGGAAACTACGGTCCACCTTCACAGGTTGCCTAACATATTAATATATAAAAAGGTTGAAGGCTAATCCCTCGCACTTTTTCTAGACATAGGGATAATATGGCGTAATTATGTAATAGAATAAATTCAAGTCTTAGAATCTTTTAGATTTAATTTATGCCAAACTTTATTAAATAATAAGCATATTAGTTGAAGAGCATTTAATAATTCAGTTATATATATATATATATATATATATATATATATATATATAATAGTCGTGAGTGAGCAAGCATTCTCAACATAAATATATACTATCCAATAAAAACATTGTTCCATAAATATTTACTCTTTTCCTTCTAATCATTACGTTATTTATTATGTACCCTAAACATATTACGTAAATACAAATATTGATGCATAACATTAATTTAATATGATCATACGTCTTACAGTAAATGATCTCTCCTAACTAACACATTTTTGAACTTGTTGCGAAAATGCCACATGTTACTAAAAGTTTTAGTTCCATCAAAAATACCTAATGTCAATACCATTTAACTTTAACGCTAATAACCTACTAGCATAACTCCCAATAGCCTTCGCCTATGTCCTAAACAAGGATTATAGTACTATTATAAATATCGAGGATATTTCCTAACATTACCCCTTTAAGTTTGTTTTTTTGTTACTATTTTGGCACAAAACAGATATTAACAACACTATCATAAAAATAACAATCGAGAAACTAGTAAAAAAAATATAAAGTTAAGTTGATATATATAATAATCTAGTGCAATACTCCATTCTACTAATATTGAAAATCTCGGCACCATATTTCAAACACTTTCCCACCTTAATGTTTACCAAACCCAAAATACCACATTTGCAATTGAGACGAAATAAAGTTAATTTTGAAATGTTTGACTTTCAATTATTATGGATAATATTGAAAAGTTCTGATCTAACAACACTCTCAAATTTTCATATTTACTACACTCATCTAACCTAAATACTACTGAGAAACAAATAAAGTTAATCGGTTGAGTATAAAGTTCGCGCATAATGCCTAATATCAATAACACAGAAAATGTCTGACTTTACAATACTCTCATTATAAAGTAAATCAAAGACGAAAATTTACGCAAATACTTTATAATTAAATTTGATGAAAAGATCTAAAAAGAATTTTGACTAGTTCCCATAATTTACATTTAAACCGAAATTGGATTTTATTCTTACATTAACGTAATATGTCCGTTACGCCGACGCTTAGTCCTACATGGTCGCAGCCAAGTCCAAGAGTGACGTCTTCCTCGACGGATGGTCTTTTATATGGCACACTCATCGAACAGGATAGGCACAAAGGAAGGGGGCGCGCCGGCAGAAGAACATTCTATATTATTCTGGCAAAGCCTGGCAGTTACCATCTTCTTCTCGTTTCTTGAAGTTGGGCGGATTGAACATGGTAGTGGTGGTGCCGGTCTCTAGTGGCGAGATGCGGAACTTGGCTCAGTCTTGGCAGTTGTTCGCTTGTGGTTTGTGTAGTCGGATGTTTGTTGCGCGAGGTGCTCGGCAAGATTAGTGGTATTGGGTAAGTGATGTTTATACTTGACTGTCCCCATTCTGTTGACTTGGAGCAATAATTGCTACAGTGTAATGAGGTGGACTGTATAACTAGCTCAAGATAGAGATAAGGTGTATTGAGGTGGATTGGATAGAACTAGCTCAAGATAGAGATAGGGTGTAATAAGGTGGATTGACTAGAACTAGATCAAGTTAGATAGGGTGTATTGAGGTGGACTAGATAGAACTAGCTCAAGATAGGGATAGGTGGTGTACTTTTGTAAGTGCGGCAATTAACTTTGGAGATCCTAGTGCCATAGAGTATTTAAGTAATTGTAAGTTTAATGTGTAAACAAGAGTGATTTCTTTATTATTATTATTATTATTATTATTATTATTATTATTATTATTATTATTATTATTATTATTATTATTATTATTATTATTATTAGCACCACGTCTTACTACCCGTTCGGGTTATACGCACTTACGCTAATGTGTAATGGTAAGGTGATTGCGAGATGAAATGAAGGATTTCTTTATTAACATAATATCACGCATTGGTTTTATAGTGGTTATGATTTTTGATATCACACTCTAATTATATAGTTTTATTTTTTAGCACCACGTCTTACTACTAGTTTGAGTTATACGCCTAAGTACTAATTACGTTAATGAGTTAGAGATGAAGAAGTCGGAAATTAGAGGAAGGGTACCCGCATTTACTTGGAAAACAATTTTGGAAAAACCACCCCATTTCACCCGACTGGGATTTTAGTCCCAATCTCCGTGTCGAACATGCGGCTACCGAAGTAGGTAGCTATAATTATATTAAACCTTGCTTAAACTTGGAACCGATATAACAATATTTCCCGCCCGTAAGGTGAAACGAGGAAAACTGGGGGATTATATTAAATTAAAAATAATGTAAATTAAAGACTACACCCTTCAGTGGCCACATGGTCTAAGGCGTCACTCTTTAAATGCACTTGTCTGCTGATAACAGTGAGATCAGGGCTCGATCCCAGTCGGGTGTACTGGGGGTAGATATCCCTAAGTGGCTTTCCCTGCAAATGTAGGTACATTACCTCTAAAGTTAGCATTGCTCATCCCTAGTACATTATAATAATTAGTATATTAGCATATAATCCAAACGGATAGTAAGACGCGGTGCTAAAAAAATATAAACGGTACCAGCCAGCATAGTGAGACGTCTTGGTTGTTTTAATTTTCAGGGGGTAGGTTCGTCGTCACTTAAAACGCACCTTGGAACAATTTCCTTTGTTAACTATTCCATATTGCCGCACTGAGGTCCTCCCCACTTTCAAATTTTGTTTTAGTTCCTTTTTGTCTCGAGTAAGAGGACTGTAGTGTATTGCAATAAATTGAAACCCACCTCGGTGGAGTAGCGAGCTAACGCGCTAGTCTCATATTGGACAAGACTGCCGAGAACGGGGAAATCAAGGTTCGAATCTTACTCGGGCGAACTGGGGGTGATTTTTCCTCAATGGTTTCCCACGCTCCCTCCACGAAAAGTGAGTAGTAGAGCTAGCCAGACTATGTAGTTGCCCCTACTCTCCCACCGTCCGACTGAGTCCCGAGAACATCTGACTTGACAGTTATGCCACGCCAGGTTGTCTATGAAAGGGCTGATTTGTTGTTTGAGTACCGAGTCACTGTCATGACTCTTAACCTCGCGAATGAACTTATTTACCTGATGAAATGGAACAGATGAAATGAGCCTGCAGAATACTACAGGTGTGTGATTTTTGTAGCCCGACGCAGGACATTTCTACCTTGACTGTGATGCCAAGCTAGGCCGCCTGTGAAAGGGCTATATTTGTGTTCGAGTATGGAGTCACTATCGTGACTTCTGGCCTCTTGAATGAATTAATACCTTGTACAAACAATTGTATAATTATTGACACTGTGAGTGAAATTGGTGATAGTGAACGATTGCGCTGGGTCTCGGGATTTGGGGAGGATTTTCTTTTGTTGGGATGTGGGAAGGTGTGTATAAGGTATGATGATGATATATGTTGTTGTTTCATGAGTCGATTTCCGGGAGGGGGATCGAAAGGTTTAACTTGACTGTAGGGAATAGGTTTGACGCGGATGGTTACAAATCCATTCCCCATCTGGGGCCGTCAGTGGCGCCAGCGTTATTCTCTGGCTAGAAGTTTGACTTAGGCGGTTATCCCAGTGGAGTCCGGCGGTGGCAAAGGTTATAAAGAGTTGCTTGTTGGGGTAGGATTTTCTTTTTTTGGGATTAGGAGTGAGGTGGATACATTTCCATTCACCATCTGGGGCCGCCCCCGGCGCCAGTATTATCCGAGTCCCGAGAGCTCCCGCGCCGCCGCTTTTATACCCGAGCCGAAGCTGGTATAGCGGAGCGGAGGGTCCCGGGAGGGACAGCCGAAGGGTGACGAGAGGAGGCGGTGGCCGTAACCTTTATTAAACAGAAGGTTATTTACAGAGGTTATAATCTATCCTACATTTAAATTATCTATGTACAGCATTGAAAATAGGTCTGTGGGCGCGGAGCTGGGGTCAAACCACGCGGCTGTTGGCCCCTCTATTCTTAGGAGATCTGTCAGGACTCGTCTTGATGGGATATCATCTGGGTTTTCTTCTGAAGGCAGCCAGAAGACGTCCCAGGGGGTTTCTCGTAGCCAGTTGGACACGTGCAGGTGAAGTCCTCTGATTCCGGCCTGGTTGAACACGAGTCCCCTTCCTGTCACCATCCCGTAGTATGTAGTCGCGTTGTCCACGCCCAGTCGGAGCGCGTTGGGGTCGGCCCTCGTTCTTTCCCCAGAACAGCGCCAGGAGTCCTGCCACCATCTCTGCACTGTTGATTTCTGCCGGGTGTCGTAGCCTCTGTACCAGGGAGGCTTGGCGGTCCGGAAATGAGAGAGGTGGAAGTTGTAGCTACGTAGATTATGTGACGTGATATAAACCATGATTTATGTTTCGCGTTTAAAATATCATCACCTAGAATTAATTAAGATTTCATTATTGCACTCTAATAACCGTGAGTCTACAGGTTCTGGATGCATCCATCGAGGATCTGTCCTTCAAACAAGGTCTACCTCAAGCATCATTTTGTGCTAACTATTATTTTGCCACACCTTCTTTTATAACATAATGTTGGTCCAAATATTGACTTAAAAGGAAATTATTGAACAAATAAAATTAATTGATGACTGTGATTTTTCTTATTTATTGCAAAGAGTAAATTAGATCAAAAAAATATTTTAAGTCGTTTTTAAGCTTAATGAATAGCGACAAGAGTATGACATTCAAATTTTTATGAAAAAGTTTAGAATTATTAAATCAAGTTTAGGCCTAAGAGCCTGGTTTCTTAACTAGAGTTAAATTTTAATGGAAAGGGCCTTTTAGAAAAAAAAAAATCGGTAAATAATTATTGGTTTCATTTTACTAAAATATTGATGTCATTTTATAAATATTTATAATATTTGTATTAAAGTTTACAGCTACAGATCATGAATTGACTTTAAGTAGATCAAATTACTTTTTAAGCGGTCAGATAAGATTAACCCTAGTAAAATTGTATTGTATTATATAAGTTCAGGAACAACAAAGTCACATGGTGTCAGGGTGGCCTCGCGTGATAGAGCGTGTTCTTGTGTGGGATTTAATTTCCACTTTCACTTCCCTCTCTAGAAATAGATGAAAGTGAATACGCCTCGTAAGATCCGCACTTACTGCGGCTATATGGATTAATCCACATCCTGATCAAATTTATATAAATTATATTGTTTTTATTAATTATTACTGATATTAATAAATAATGTTACAGTACTTGGTTCGAATCCACCCTCCCCATATAATACTTTTTTATATTTTGTCAGGTATTTTATAAGTATGTTGTTAACCGCAAATTTAATGATTTTTTTATTTTTTACGATATTTGTGCCAAATAAAATACTTACTCTGCTGTTCTTATCTACATTCGATGGCTCCAAATACAAAGGTAATTTCATAACAATATAAACATAAGCTTTTTGTTTATTTGTTGTCATTTTAGATGTATAACGAAAGCTTAGTTCAGTTACTATTGCGTCTGCTTGTGATAAAAGTGACCCAGGTTCAATTCCTAGTTGGATAAAGAACCTAATAATTTGATATATATCTTTTGATTACGTAATAAATTGATAGTCTGAGGTCTGTTCTTGACTGGTCTCTAATGCTTGGCTTAAAACGAACCAAAAATAAGCTACTTATAGCAGGTCCCTGCAAATTAATCGCAACCCGTTACGTTTAATTCAATGTGCCTTAGACTTTATAAAGAGTATAGGCCTAATTCGCGCTAAATGATTGATTATGTTCTAGTTGGAAGAGAGGTATTTTACAGATCAAAAATACTAGAGATACTTTAATGTATGCATACACCAAATCAAATGGTCTGTAGTTTCAATAATCAAATAATATGTGAAAGATACTGGGATGGAGAGAGAAGGGAGAAAGTCCAAATTTTAGCCCAGAATGAAGTTAGTGCTGCTATCTACTAGACAATCATGATAACTTTCTAATGCACTCCATACTATGGCTAAAAGAGGTCTCTGTCTTATTTTTAAAACAATTATTTGCTGTCGTCCTTATGGAGTATGAGATATAAAATTTGTTTTAAAATGTGTGTAGGGACTTGCACACTATTTTCCCTGTACCCATAATACGTTTTTAAACTTTTTAAAGATTGAGAGCAAAAAATATATTTATATATCTAAACCTACTTTCTTTGCCCGAATCAACTATATTTATTGTGCAGTTAAAAGCCCAACAAATAGCTTTATATAAATTTTAAAAAGGGTTATATAATGAAATAAGATTATGAGGGCGAAACCTTCGTAAATTTATATTTATGTAGTAGTGTAGTATTAATCCTTCTGCCATTGACTTAGCTGCTTTTAAATTCGTGTGATTCACCCGCAGTTGTGTGGAAAGTGGGACAACATTTTAGAAAAAAAACCTCAATGCACCCAAACGGGATCCAACCCCGATCTACCCATCTTCGGCAGTCTATTCTAATACGAGATTAGCGCGTTAGACTATGTGGCCACCGAAGCGGGTATTTCTATTGCTTCTCTTAAATAAAATTAAGAAATAAAAAGCTTCCTTTGACTCAGCACACATGCATACACACAGCTTATATTTATATTTAAACATGACTAGATGTAAGCTGTTCAGCCAACATAGCTACTCTCTCTCCCCAAATAGGAAAACGTCTCTTTCCCCTCCTCTCATAGACACTTTATTATTTTATATTATTATTTAGCACCGCGTCTTACTAACCGTTCGGGTTATACGCTTTAAGTACTAATTACGCTAATGGATTAGGAATTGGGAAGGTTGAATTAGAGGCAGTGAACCCGCATTTGCGTGGAGGGAGAGTGGAAAACCATTTAGGAAAAACCACCCCCAGTTCACCCGACCGAGATTCGAACCTCGATCTCCCCGTCCTCAGCAGTCGAGCTCAACACGACTAGTGCGTTAGCCAACTACGCCACCGAGGCGGGTCACACTTTATTAAACACGGCTAGTGATTGCTCAGGGAGTGTACACCACAGTTTGATTACGCGTTTCCAATACCATTCAAAATGATCGCTGACCGCGTATTTTGTGACTGCATACAAGAACACCCATCATTTTGGTATTCCTTATTGAAATTATTTTCGTCATTACTTTTTTATTTTATTTTTGGTAAATGTATTTATGGACTAAAATTTGAGGACCCCTGGCTTGAGGCATCACTCTTGCAACAAGCTGGGTTGTGCTGAAGACAAGGATCGGTGTTCGAGTCCTGGTAGAGTATACTCAAGTTGTATTTTACTAAATAGTTTCCACCATCCTCAATTGCGGGTACATTTTATAAGTTCTACCTTCCTCATTCCTACAATATTAGCGTATGGCTCATGTAGTTTTTACCATGTGTGCGTGTTTGTGTCACCCATAAGAATATTTAGTTATCTTATAGATATTAACCAATATTAGAACATCTAGTAGAATTATGAAATGAGAAAATGTAAGGAATACAAATATATATATATATATTATATATATATATATTATATATTATATATAATATATATTATAAAGTAACAGGATATGGTGTATGAAAATAGTAAGCTGTTAAGAGCCCAAAGTTAAGAAATAAAGTTAGAATATGTTAGAAATACTCGTCATTGGCTGGCAATGATAATATATTACTGCAAAATTCTACAACTGAATTTCCTACAACATTTTAATTCAATTCTTATAAAATTAAAATTGTTATTATTATATTTAACAACTTGAGGGGGGGGGGGGGCAGATGACGACAAAATCAGTCCGGACTTGATTGATATTTTGGGGACTGACCCCGAAAAATTGTGGTCAAATGGTCAATCTAGCTTTGACCTCTAATGCAGTCGCTTTGTTACCCTCTAAAAGTTAAAATATGGAGATAAAATAGTTGTTCCTCCAAACAGCTCGAGCGTGGAATGAAATAGTTTGCGTGCTTGTCACTAGTGTCGCCACGACTTTCACTGCACCAAAAGGAGTCCACAAAGCGGCGATTCGAGGGCACAACAATATACTAGTTGAAAGGGAGAGATGATAAGGTGTGTTTGGTAGGTCATTGTGTTGAGAGGGCAAAGGTCAATTAGGAAAATACTCTCGACAAATTCATCATCCTTGTGGTAGAATGGTTTGGGGCAGGAGGTTCAACTAAAATCTAAAGGCTCACGTCTCGTTCCAAAAAAATGTTGTATTTGTGTTTGGGGCAAACCTATTAGATATTCAAAGTCCTGGGGTTGTATGTTGGGCAATAAGGGGGTTATCAGCTTGTAAGCCATGAGCGGGGAAAATCCTTTCTTTAAAAGGTGCGCGTCAACGATTAAATAAAAATATTTGCAAATAAACTAAAATTATGACATCCTAAAGCGAGTTGGAAACCACTTAGTAAAAACCACCCTCAGTATATCCAACCGGGATGGTAAACCCGAACTTACCATCATCAGCAAGGCAGTCTAACACGAGAGTGACGCCTTAGACCATTCGGCCACTGAAGTGGGGTCGATATCACAGCTGAAGACTTTGTAATGGACATTTTACTGACCATGGAGTAAAGGATTCAATTTGAACAACAGTCATAAGCTATGTGGAGAGAGTTGTAATCAAGCCAAGAGACAATTAATTACCTCTAGCCTAGCTGTAGAATAGTTGTTTGGTATAACTAGTTAGAATTAAGCAAAATTAATTGTGACTTTACGGTCGTTGACAGAATACAAATGGTTCAATAAACATATATATAAAGTGTATTAATGGTGGCCTTATAATATACTATAGTGAATCGCGTAGGACTGTTCCTGATTAAGGATGATTACATTCTCTGCAGCTGGACATAAAGGCCTCAATTAAATTGTTACACCAAACGCAAAATCTCGTTTTAATTGGCATGGTTGGCAGACTTCTTCAAGAAGCCAATAATAATTATATATATTTATTTTTACATGTTTTCTTCGAAACATTTACACTGAATGTCACCTCTGAGGTAGCTACAAGTCTTATGGAGGAAAGTTTCATCTTCGTTCTGTCTCGGTTATCTGTTGCCAAACCGTCCTCACTTTCTGTTTGTTATATTGGAAGTGTGTGATCTGGGGTAAGAAGGTGCTACTGGCAACATCGACGAATCAACGTTGCAAAATTTGTCTTATATTCAAAGAAAGATTTATAATATGAAAACAAGATAAATACAACACTGTTTCTCAATAGTAACCATACAATTCCCTCAGAAATAATATATTCAGTGTTGTCTCTATTGGTCGAGGTATTGTAATGACCAAATCCTCTCAAAGAATATTTCTACCAATCCGCCTCTAGGTTTCGAGTCGTCTAGTAGTTTGCTTACATGACATTTTCTTCTAGCATTTTTTGTCGCCATAGAAACGAATCGTTGCCATGGAAACACTTTCTTAGGTCTGATAGGTCTGTTTTTCTTCACCCTACCCCTAGTTTCTTATGACAGCAGGCAAGAATCGTGTTCACCCAGTTGAGGTTCTGTATCATCGGCTCGGCCAAGAACCATTGTACTAGGGGCGCCAGAATGGGCGTAAGTCTGCCCACCACACCTTTCTCTACCTTACCTCCAATTCACTAGGATCAATTTGTTTGGTAGAATATGATTTTGGTAGGAAGAACAGTAGAAGTTAGTTACTTTTAATAGATATTATCAATACATATAGAATGATGCAAATAAAATAGAGAAATGTTTGCTATATTGGCCGCAAAAAATATATTTTAATTTTATCTACTATTTTTCCAGCCAAAATCAGGGTATTGGTAGTGTAATGAACACTTTAAAGAATGCCAATAAAAATTGACTAAACGTCAAATATGGAGGTTATTATAGCCTAACTAAGAACCGGCATTACAAAGGACCCCCCCCCCCCCTCCCGGCAAACAGTAGAAAGCGTTACGACCACTTAAATAGGAGAAGGAAACAGATTATCGCCTAGCTAGGAGCAGACATTTAAAAGGCCTTCCAGCCAAGCATTTAAGGCGTTAGGGATACTTAAGTAAAGTCAGGAGAAGAGATTATCTTCTATCTATGAGTAGACCCACCAAAGACCTTCCAGCAAACAGTATAAAGAGCTACAACCCCTTAGTTAAGAGCAGGAAGAGGTCATGACGCTTCCTTTGCTAGCAGCTGTGTAATGGAGTATGTCAAGGAACGAGTTAGGCGGCGTGGTGGTGTAGCGTGCGTGGCCCCAACAACCGTCCTGTATTGATTAGATTTGTGACGTCACGGCAGTGGCTCACCTGAGCCTTTCCTCTCTTCTCATCAACTGGTCCAGCCAGGGCTGCTCACTAAGTGGCGCGACCAGAATATTCCTACAGTAGCTCCATGACTTCTTTGGTGCTGACTGACAGCTCACAGCTAACAGCTGACGGCTTTGAAAAGTTACCAGACCAAATTATGTATCCCTACGCCGAACCAAATGATCTGCAAAAACAAGTGTTTAGCAGCTGTCACTTCTGACAGTCAACATTTAGGTATATACCTAAATGTTGACTGTCAGAAGTCAGCTCTGAGCTGTCAGTCAGCACCAAAGAAGCTACTGTAGTCTAGGTAACATGACGAGTCGTGTTGGGCTCCGGGCTGTACGCATTCATTATTATTATTATTATTATTATTATTATTATTATTAACCACGTATTATTACTTGTTAAGGTTGTACATATATGTACTAACTATACTAATAAGTTAGGGATGTATTCAGAAAGTATACTTGCATTTTCGTGAAAGTAGAGTGGACAACCATTTATGATTAATCATTCAGTACACCCAACCGAGATTCGAACACCGATCTCCCCATTATTGGAAGTCTTATCTACAGGTGTTCCCGGGTTAAACAGCTGGACTTAGGGAAGTGGTAGTGAATCAAAAACCTAGATTATTTTTTTTCATTTTAGTTTCCTTCTCGCGCAACAGCAAGAAACTAGAGAAGAAAAACACAACCAGTTTTTCCGGAAGATGGATTGGTCGTGCTGAACCCGTGACTTGGCCTCTGTGTTCACCTTATTTAACGCAATTAAATTGTTTTGTACGAGGAGCTTTCAACCAAAAAAAGTATGAAGTGCCTGTTAATGACCTTCAATCATTACGACAGAGGATAACACAAGCATGTGAAGAAATTACTCGCGCAATGTCGGTCAGCCACTTGTTCTCTCATTGATATGTGCAATGCTTGTATCCGGGATAGAGGCCGTCAATTTGAACAAAATAAATATATTTTATTTAGTACCTATCTATTTTATTTTTGTTTTTGTTGTTTGGGAGAAAATAAAGCGATAACTAGCGAATATATAAAACAAATCTGAGTTAGTTTTTTGATCCACTAACACCTCTTAAAGTTTAACCGTTTAACCCGGGATCACCCTTTATATCTCTATATCGAGAGGACGCCTTAGACATTGTGGACATTGAATCAGCGGGTCAAGAAACTGTCCATTGTGTCATTTAAATTAGAATACATTTGCCTTTTTTTCACCTTTTTTTGACTACCAGTCCGTGATTTTCGCTTGTTTAATATAATGGAATAGAGATAGATAGTGTATAATTGAGAGAAAATTTATCCTCATTAGCGTGAACTGAATGTGGAAAACCATTTGATAAAACTACCCTTAGTGCACTAACCCAGGAGTCAAACCCTGACCCCAGACTGTCTACCCCATAAAGAATATCAGATGAGGTTGACGTCATAGCTCACGTTCCTACTGTGCTAAACTTTTTTAATTGTAGTTAAATACTAATTTTTGAAATAATTTATAATTACACATTATAAAGTTCAATGACAAAAATCGTTAACATGAAAAACAAAAATATTGTGAGTTCTCTTCCTCTAAATTCAACCTTCCCAACTCCTAACCCATTAGCGTAATTAGTACTTAAGCGTACAGTCCGAACGAGTAGTAAGATGCGGTGCTAGATAATAATAATAATAAATAATAAAAGCAGGCCATTCTAGTAAGAGAGTGATGCCTTGGACGATTCGGACACTGAAGTGGGCCAGAAATAATGTTTTGGAAATGGAATAATGTTAAAATAAGGTTGCCAGATTTTCCGGGATTGTTCCGTTTTTTTAACATTTTTGTTTTGTTATTATTTACCCCGCAATCAATGGTATAGGAGGCGTTTTAACATTATTTTTGTCGTGTTGGTATTCATAAGAATAATAATTCGGGAAAGTCCCGTCATTTCTATGAATTTAATGATGGCATTCTCTTTCGAATTTGTACGCCATTAAGTAAATGTAAGCGTGTAAGTGTAAATACAGGGATATGCTTGTTTCGTGGTTCTGAAATGTATTTATGTATTACATTTAATTTACAGTGTTTAAATCTAAACATACCGAAAAGACACTGAAAGATGAAGGAGGCAAAATTTTATTGAAAATATGGGTAAATTTTTTAACATTTACTTGTTTTTAATTTTATTATTAAAATATCAATGCTGCTGATTTTTTTTTTTTTTTTTTTGTAATATGTATAAGACGTTTATTTTATGTGTCGTAAAAATTGAAAGAAATTGTGATATTTAATTTTTTTTATCCCTGTTTGCCCTACCAAAAATCTTGTAGCTTTAGTTAACACCTTATTTCAAAATACTGAATTGGAATCTTAGATAGTTGCATTGCTATATATTTGTATCTAAAGTTTAAAATCAACCACCTTCCTTAAGATTAATATCTGTGCTGGTGACCTGGTGGTCTAGGGGTAAGGTGTCGACTTCTGTGCTGCCGGCTGGGGTTCAATCCTCGGTCCCGGCAAAGATTTATCTGATTACCAAACCCTTCCTTCACCTCTGACAAGACATCTTGTGAATGTGAGGAATGCCAGGTCTCCACCGTGGTTCGGATTCCACGTTAAACTGTAGGTCCTTCATTTCATCTCACAATCACCCTACCATTACACATTAGCGTAAGTGCGTATAACCCGAACGGGTAGTAAGACGCGGTGCTAATAATGATAATAATAATAATAATAATAATATCTGTGCTATGTTGTTTCTAACTATACCCCTGAGAACGTCAGAAAGACGCAACCAACCGAACAAAACAAAATATGTGTTTCACCTTCCCTTCCCCGTCACGTGTCTTTCAAATGCAAACAGCACATATAAGACTAAAGAAACCCGCCTCGGTGGCGTAGTTGGCTAACGCGCTTGTCGCTGTTGAGCTCGACTACTGAGGACGGGGAGATTGAGGTTCGAATCTCGGTCTGGTGAACTGGGGGTGGTTTTTCCTAAATGGTTTTCCACTCGCCCTCCATGCAAATGCGGGTTCACTTCCTCTAATTCAACCTTCACAATTCCTAATCCATTAGCGTAATTAGTACTTGAAGCGTATAACCCGAACGGGTAGTAGGACGCGGTGCTAAGTATTATTATTATATTATTATTATTATTATTAAGACTAAAGAAAAGCTTTTTAGCCACTTCGGTGGCCGCATGGTCTAAGATGTCACTCTTGCGATAGACTAGACTGTCAACGCTGTGGAGATCGGGGTTAAAATCCCGGTCGTGTGTACTGAGGGTAATTTTCTAAATAGTATCCCACTCTCTAATTATGCAAATGTGGGTACACTTCCTCTAAATTACACCTTACTCATCCCTAACTCATTAGTGTAATCATTACAAAAGTGTACATCATGAATGGTTAGTTAGATGCACTGCTAAACAAATAGCTTCTTTATTTTAGGTATTTAACTTGCAATTTCTGAACCAACTGATTATATCAACAAACGAGAATTTTCTACGAGCGAGAATGAAAAGGTCTATCCATTTTATTGGGAAAGATATTTCTACATACCTTCCAGGGTTCCTTTACGTGCTACAATCAACATAGGACCAATGCCTTTACTTCCTAGTCGAAGAAAGTTGTGCTACGGATTTCAAACGATCAAGAAAAATCCGGCGACCCCAGTTATATTTGAACCCACGAACATCTGGTTTTGAATCGAGCACTTTAACTCCAAGACCACCAAGGACAACAATAGATTTTGCAATAGCTAGCTTTCAACTAGTGATATTCTCTTTTTATTCCTCCTTCTATTTGCGTACGACTTTATTTATTATGTTGACTTTAGGAACCGTTGTTTGGCGGTTCAATAAATAATAAGCTGTGTTTTATGTTTTTTTCGGGAGGGAATAGCGGGGATCATTCGAGGAAATCTCCATCAAGTCAATAGTCTATATAGTATTCCTTTTGTTTATTTAAAGTCTCGTGCGCTTCTTCACTTATTGTTTGTTGTTTAGATTCCGTGGAGTTGGCAAGAGTGGTCTAGGCGCGCCCTCGTTGTCTTGTGGATGAACACGTTGACTAAAAGTATGTTTTTCACTGGTTCAATCCTCGGAGAGCCCGATACGTTTTAGCTCAGTCAGTAACGTGTCTCTCTATTGAGCTAAGGGTCTCGGGTTTGATTTCTGGCATGTGACTGTTCTATATTTAAGTTTAGTATTATGATAGGTTGATTTAAGTTGGAACAGGTTATCAGTACACCCCATGTATTTCTATGAGCGAGCGAGAAAGAGCCTACTGATTTTGTGGAAAATATATTTTCACATACATTCCTGGGTTCTTTTACATGCCACAGTCAACACAGACTGACGGTTTTACTTCTCATCCGAAGGAAGTTGTGCTACAAATGTTATAGTTCAAGATAAAATCCGTATATCTCGGCAGGGTTTGAACCCAGAAAATCTAGTCCTGAGGTGAGCACTTTACCCCAATACCACCAAGGTCGACTATTAATTAAATTATATAACAAAAGATGTAAATTTTTTAGTGTCAAATGAATATCTTGGTATCTTTTGCCTCCCTTTTTACGTTTAACGTTATTTTTAATAACAAAACTCTTCTTAAATGAAACATCTGCAATGCGTCTAAGTGCTCCGGTAAGAAGTCCCCTTGGAGATAACCTGTGAGCCGGAACCAGAAGAGGGTACGACTTGGAGCGAACTCAAATCAAACCCCGTTGAGGAATTGAGTAAACGTCCTTCGTCTAATGGTTCGATAGAGGTTTGGCGGCGAGCCCATGTTTCAGTCAGTTAACTTGATGGTGTTAAATTATCTCAGTGGAGGGCACTGTTGTCGTTGTGTGCGTTAAGAACCACATAAACCCAGATTGTTTGTAACGTGCGTACGCCTGATAAACAGGCAGCCCGCCAAGTATATAGAGTGAGGCGTATTAGGTACAGCTTCGGTTCTCACCAAGGAAAATTGCTTTCAGCAGCGTTAATACCTTCTTCGTTAGACATCCCTTCCCACATGACTGCTAGGCGGGACTGTGTACTCTGCCCCTTTAAGACTTAGTTAAGGCGAGTCCAGTGATTATGCAGTTTTTATATAAAGACTTTACTATGCCCAAAATAAAAAGAATATTGTTTCATCCGCAAAGTATAGTTTAATTTTCTTCCCATGCTGATTTCAACAGTTGTTGAATATCTGTCAAGGGCGTCCTGGAAATTAATGACAACTTTTTCTCTTCATTTAAAAGGTTTCGCATCCAATGCCGCTATGCTTATGGCAGATACTCAACAACTGTTGATATCACCAAGTGAAGAAAATTAAACTAAACGTTGTTACTGGAGCAATATTTTATTTATTTTCGTCAAAATAATGTTTTGCTATAAAAACTACAAAATCAGATACATTTTCTCGCGTCCTCTAATCCCCACCTTAAGATGTAGAGTCACCTCCCTCATTTGTCATCCCTTCTTACATTACTGCTCAGCGGGACTGTTTTCTGCCCTGTTCTTATCGACTTTGATAAGATTTTAGCGCCTCTCTTGTTGTATGTAGATTTTAATTAGTGTCCTAAAGTTAAGGGCAGTTTACTCAAAACTTGTTTTAGTATATTGAAGTTTTTAAATATTTGCTAAGCAATATTGCTTAAAATGTATAACTGAAGAGAGTTTCTTATTACTATCTAATTTTTTTTTTTAGGAAAACATTCTAAGGGGTGGACGACCGATTTGTAAAAACTTGTTTCTAAACTATAATAAGATACGAGAAAATAATAGGCCAACTAATGTGTCATAATATTTATTTTATGAGTCTCTGCGGGTGAATTCTGGTTCATTTACTTGAAATTATTCTCTCCCATTCTATTTATTTAAATCAGTTCGTGTAAATTGATGATAAGTCAGTAAGACGCTGACATTATTTTAAACACTATATTTAGCACCATGGATACTCATGACTTAATCTAAGATATAGGGGATAGGAGGGTGAATAAAAGGAACCCACTTCAGTGGCTGAATGGTCTAAGGCGTCACTATTGTGTTAGATAGGCTTGCTTATGATGGGGTGATAAGGGTTCGAATCCCTGTTATGTCTACTGAGGGTGGTTTTCCCTAAATTGTTTCTCACTCGCTTTTTACGCAAATGTGGGAAGAATACCTCTAAAATGCTTCCTTCCTCACCCCTACTCCATTATAGTTATTATTATAAAATGCATATAAACTGAAAAGGTAGAAAGGCGAGCTGATAATAAAGAAAATCCGAGAGGAAATTAACCCAATACTGTATAGAAAGAGTATGGGAGAAACATAGTAGTAAATGGTGCGTGAAAGGATATTCTGAATGCATACAAACGAGACTCGAACTTTTAACTTCCCTGACACTGATAATACAGTCTATTGAGAGTTTTACACCCTATATTGCGTGACCACTGGTGATAATAATATACATGCCATTACAATATTAATTCAAAAGAATCCCGATAATGCTTGCAGCTCTGTGGGGACGTACACTTATGCCGGTGTTGCGCTGAGAGCGAGGGTCACATGTCGGGATAGGTCTCCGTGGCTAGGAAACGATTATTGCCCACAGCGCGCGTGACCTGGGGTCGTGCCGGGTTTTTAATTAGCTGGGGGGGGGAGGGGAGTGAGAGAAGAGGCGGTAGATGGAAAGATTCTCCTTGCGAAGCACTTGTAGGAGCCATGTTGTGTGGACAAGCTCTGGAATAGCTTCTATTCCAAGCTTTATAGAATAACTAGTGGATCGTTGCAACGTTGGCTGCAGATCATCGCGCTAAAATGTAATCAATTTTTTTATTGGGAAATATTTTATACAACGAGGTTTCGCACGACTTTATAGTTAAAGGTTTATTCGTCAAATGCATATATTTGGAGCTTGCCATGTTTAATTTTAATAAAAACTTATATTTTTCCTCTTCATACCACAATGAAAACTTTAACACGACCCCTCTCACCGGTTATGTTTGTCTCAGCTGTTAACAGTTTTAAGGGGTTGGAATAAGGTATTCAATTTTTTAGTAGATTATAAAAACACGAAGATCTTTAATTTACTTTTGATCGATATACTATCATACATAAATCAGGGTTTACATGGGGATGTAAGCAAAGAAGGGCCGTACAAATTAAAATGAGCCCCTCCATAAACAGCAGAAAAACTATAAACTCCTCTGTTAAAGTTTAGCTTTTCGTTGATATACTGGACTTTCGACCTTTAAAATGAGTGTTCGTTTGTCAAAATCAGTTCAATTGTTTTCTCGAAGTTACTAGAAATAAGCTTATCAAACTATATAGGCCTAATTTTAATGTATAATTTTAATATATTGAGCACAATATGCTTAAGATTTTTGTCTTTTATTTTTAAACAAGATGTGTTTACTTAGCGGTGTCGCGTACACATTAGAGAGAGTTTATTATTAACAATTAATTAATACAATACCATAAAATACAAATTTCAGACCATTACATGCTGTAGAAGATTGAAAAAAAGTAAAAAAATCTACTTCAAGTTAAAAAAACATTAATTTTATGACAATGTCAGGTAATTTTATGATTATTTAGGAACTTATTATTTTTGTTTACATATTATTCAGGATGTATTATAATTGGTGTCAACTATTTAAGGGACGACTAAACATTGAAAAAAGTTCATATTAACTGGCTCTAAAAACGCTTAGCTTTAGGATTATTTAAAGATTTTCCTCAAAGATTAGCTGGTCGCGGGGGATCCAATGAATGGCCTGCTCTATCACCAAATTTGAACCCAGTGGATTTTATTCTCTGAGGATATTTAAAGTTTGTTGTTTACGCAAATCCTGTGCCTCATATTGATGTTTTAAGAAAGCGTATCGTACGTAAATATATATGGGGTTAAATAGGTAACACCTCAGTTGTACTTAACAGAATATGAATGACAAGGCATGGAATGCAGACTCAGAAGATACATCGAAGCAGGACACATTTATAACCATTTCTGTTACAAAATGTTTTGTCTTATGTTTTAGTTTGTTTCTATTAAACTTTGTCTTATCTAATTGTCTTACATCAGAAAATAAGCGTTTTTAGAGTATTGTTTATGTGACTTTTTCTTAATGTTTAATAGATGAGAATAAAACCCTAGAATATTTAACACCAATTAAAATACAGCCTGTATTAATAAAACCTGCTGTGAAAGAATTAAATAAAAACTATGGTAAATATGGTTCGATTTACTGGTATGCCACAAGTGAGCAACGTCGTTGAGCTAGACGACATTTTCATAGATCTTCTCCCACACTGTCCTATCAAATAACGAAATATTGAGGTGTACCTGTGATTTGGCGTTATAACTAGTGAAAATGTCACATTTTGTTCTTAAAATATAGTACACCATTTTTATATTTAATGAAACACAAATAAAATTGTAGGAATTTGAAATGATGTTTTCTCCTGTACAACGGAGATCCGGTGAACATCTTTTAACCATCCTGTTAGTTGGGTGGCGAGCTCTAGTTTATGAAAACGCTGTCTTAGACTGCTCGGAATGTCAGAGGTCATACGTAGATAGTGTGTCTACCTACTACCTGTGTAGAATTTCTCCCATTTACTCACTTTTAAGCTTTATAAAATCTGCTAGCTCGACATATTCTAAACCATGCGACTCGACGTGACACTGAATTTCTTGAGTAGTAATGACAAATAAATGACGTTTGCTAAATATGATCCAATTTACATATAAAGGCCTTTTATAAAAACAAACATTTTTTCGGCCTAACTTGATAGAATTTTACTATATTATAGTGTTATGTAGGTATTGATCGATACTATTAGTTATGTTAAGGGTATATCTCACACCAGCCATTTTTTTATCGTTACTAGAGACTTAATATTTATCGTCAGATTTCAATTTGAAATATTTCCAATATATCCTTATATTTGAATACCAAGCTACACAGAAAATAATTTATTTCTTTATTCATTAGTAGGACTACATTTTTTATTTACAAAGAAAAATTGTGGCTCACATGTTTTAATACATCAGTCTCACTACGTATGTCAAAATATAAAATATGTGCTCCAGAAATTTAAATAAAATGCTTAAAACTTTAAATTTAAATCGCTTGAGATTAGATATTAAAGAAATAACTTTTTAGTAACCGCCATATTGAAATGGATGCGCGTATTTTTCAGCCCAGGCTCAAAGAATATCCTTGTTACTACTCGACACAGTAAACCTTGCATGTGGAAAGAATGTTTATTATTATTATTATTATTTAGCACCGCGTCTTACTACCCGTTCGGGTTATACGCTTTAAGTACTAATTACGCTAATGGAATGGGTATTGGGAAGGTTGAATTAGAGGAAGTGAACCCGCATTTGCGTGGAGGGAGAGTGGAAAACCATTTAGGAAAAACCACCCCCAGTTCACCCGACCGAGATTCGAACCTCGATCTCCCCGTCCTCAGCGATCGAGCTCAACACGACTAGCGCGTTAGCCAACTACGCTACCGAGACGGGTCGGAAAGAATGTCATCAGTCGTTATCTTGACGTTCTGTCATGTACACTCTGGTCAGCTTACCGAGGGGGGCTCGTAAGTTCGAAAGGTTAGAATTGTCAGTATTTTTGTGTAGCATGTTTTTACTTTATTTTTACCTATTTTGACAAACACTACGGATACCTAATCAATTTTAAATACAAGGTAATTAAAGTGTTTTTAAAATGGATTCAAATAAGCACGCTAAACCAACTATTCACAATGAAGGGCTTATGCCCCATTTGCCATTTAGTACTGACTGTACTAGAACGATCCCTCACCCTTTCGCCCTTCATAACCTGGAGTTCTACAGCGATTGCAGCGCTTGGCACGAGATGCAATGTTTTCTGTGTCGAGTAGTAGGTCTCATTAAAAATTGATCTACAAATTTGGCAGTGGAGTATTTGTAGAGAATTAATAGGTATACTGTACTCTAAAAACTGCAGGGAGGATTCGGGGGTCAAAGACTATTTACCACCGTTGGCCAAGAAGGTCAAGAGATGCTTCCCCTGGAAATCTTTAAACATGAGTATCTCTAGTTTAGAACAATGAATCTCAAACATTTATGTTTTTTTCATACTCGCATTCTATCTTGGGAGACTTTGCACCTCCCAACTCCTCTTGTTACTGTTTTTTGATTTTTTTATATCTTTGTTTCAATATCCACCTTTACAGCCTATTACATATTCTGACTTCATAAAGTACATCAGAACTATGCTCAAAACACACCAAAACGTGAGACTACTGATGATTATCATCCACTCAAATTGTAATGGAAAACCAAAACACAGCACACTGCAGTTCATAGCAATACCTAAATAATCTGAGATTTAAGTAAAAATGTCAAGGCTAAGAATTATGAGCACACTCCTGACTGTATAAGAGTGACATACACTATTAAACTGGTCGAGTGTAACTAAAAATACACACAGGTAGCATTTTCATTTTTCATTTATTTGAGGTATTAGCGCGTATTTTCTGGGCCAAGTGATTATATCAGCACACGACTTAACTTAAATCTAGAACAAACACAACACCCAGTCACCCGCCCATTAATTCATCATCATGAGAGGTGAAATCCAAATTTTACCAATAATATTTTTTTAGGCCATGCCGGAAATCAAATCTGAAACACTTAGCTCACTGGGAAGGCAAACTGCTGACTGAGCTAAGGTGTTGGACTCACAAGTAGCAATATGCAAAGTTTATTTATAATATATATATATATATATATTATATATAAAGAGTAAAATGAAGTACTACATGGATCAAGCATCCATCAGAACTTGGTGGGAGGAATAAGATGGACTGTCCAACTCACGTTGAAATAATAATGTTGAGTCTAAAACTATCTATTAAATCCTAGTTATGCTCCAGAAGCTATTTAGATCCATAAACTGTGATAACAGCAACAAAGGGGGATTTTTTTTCCCTATTGGGCCTATTTCTCTATCGTTACGTCTTTGGTTTGTTGCTAAGACATTTACATCTGAAAATGAATTTTATTTTACCTTTTTTTGATCAATCATTTTAAAACTGTGAAATTACACTTCTAACTTTTGGGATTCCTTAACGTAGAATTATGTAAACTCACTATGACTAATACTTAGATAATATATGACGCAAAAAATTATAAACTTATAAGCAACAACCAAAAGAACAAGGTTAAATCTTAACAAATACTTCATACTAAAAAACGAAATACTGTCTAGCTACTACAGCTTAAATTAGCCCTTCATTCCCTACCTTACCACCCCTACTTCATCCATGTATACTCTAAAATGGTGGTAAATATGCTTGCCAAATACATGATGATACATGTGCCTAGAATGCATAAACATAATCAAGTATGTATTTAATTATTGCACAGTTTAAAGCTTGTTATTTATACGATTATTTCACACATATTATTTTCATTCATTTCATTTTGCTTGAGCTATTCTAGCTTAGTAAATAATCATTGTTATCTTGATTCTTGAATATTTGCTGAACACTTGGCACACTGTTTTGCTTGCGATAAGTATTCAGCAGGCCCTGGGTTGTAAACACCCTAGTTTATTGGTCAATGTTTGTTTGCGAGGAGCAAGGGGGAGTGTTGCAAACCCATAGACATTGGTCAAGGTCTTTAGAACTTATCTAGCTTTGGCTGCTGTTTTCAAGCAGCAGGACCTGGTCTTCTAAGCTGGGTAGGTAGAAGACCTTTTTGTAGGAATAATTACTTAAAACACAATATTCTTGAACTATGAACAAATATTAGTTTAAAATTAATACTATATAGATGCATTATACATTTATATTTATTCACAATTTAAACATTACTATTTGCACAGTTTGCACAGACAACATTGAATTTAGAAACTAGTCCATATAATTATGGGTATGCGGTGCAGGACTAGTATATCCAGAGAATACGCCATTGAAATTTGGAAGTTATCGTGAAACAGAGATACAATTTTTTAGCTACCGTTATCTTTTAAACGGATGACCAGATCAAAGAACCCTGTTCTTTCATTGTTTGGCTAAGTTTAAAACGTCCCTCGGCCAAATTTTAGTTTTTTTATTATCACTTGTTTATTACCCGGTTGGGCAATACGCTTATCTAAATTACTAATAACGCTAATAGTTTTAGGGAATAAGGAGGTTATATTTATAAAAAGAAACCCGCATTTCGTTGAAGGAGAATGGAAAACCATTTTGTACAAACATACCTCAGTACACCCAACCGAGAATTGAAACTTTAATCTACCCGTCATCGGCAGTCTAGTCTATTGTGAGAGTAGCGCCTTAGACTACGTGGCCACTGAAGGGGGTCACATTTAGTTAAAATTTTGGTTATAAATTGGTCCATGCACTCGGCAAGTTAACGCGAAACAAAGATCCGGATAGACAGCTGAAATTTAAATGGTCAAGTTAATACAGAGCTTCACTACGCTCGGTTAAATATTTATCAAAAGTGACAGTTGCAGATCACATGGCTTGACGTATGAATACGTGAAAGTAGATCTAGTAGCTTTTCTAACAGTCAGATTAGGTTCTTATTATGAAAATTGAGTTGCAGTAAAAAATTATATCAATTACGAACTGACTCAATGTAAGTGAATGACTTACTCAAAACTGACCCGGGGACCCTCTTTTTGGTTAAAAAAAAACTCTTTGCACAAATATCTTAGACGATCACTATATAATTCCACCAGGTTTTACTACCGTCTGGGATATCACCATTTAATTGGGATAATGAGTTAGTGATGAGTAAGTTATAATTTAGAGGAAATGTACGCCATCTGCTTGGAGGGAGAATGGAAAACTATTTAAGAGAACACATTCTTTATAGACCAGGATGTAATTTGAACTTCATATCCCCGTTACCGGTAGACTAGAAGGAATTAGCCTAACGTTTAGAATGGTTACCCATCGATGTGTGAGATTGAGTGCTACTCCACTAAAATATATACATATTTAATTTGGTCAGTTTTTACCAATAATCATCATCATCAACTTTTTTCAGCCTATGGCGGGTTTGTTTAGTAAAATGCCTCCACCTTTCTTTATCATTCCACCATTCGTCCTGTTTTAATCGCTTCCATATTTTCTTTCACTTGAACACTTTCTGTTATCTGTTACTCCCTTCTCTTTTTTTTACAAATGAAATGGTATATTTAGCTCTGTAGGCAAGAAAAAATGTATTCAGTGTAGACTATTCAAACACTGTTTATAACTTAGGTTATCTATATTTACATTTAAAAGAATTCCATAACTAATTGTTATTTATAACAAATTTAATATTTTGATTATTTGTTCATATCCTTATAAATTCCTATATAGGCTTTAATTTAAAAAAATGAATTTTTGGATCAGATAAAAGTCAAAGCTAATCCCCCTTGCCTTCAAACTCCCCCACACCCCACCCCAAGATTTTGTGACCCCTCAATTATATAACAGTGAGAAGAAAACGAGAAATAAATTGTGAATAATATGTTAATTGCTGATGTATTTTAGTGTACATATTTTAACTGCTTCGTGCTGATCAAATATATAAAACAAAATATGTGATTTCACTCCGTTTGAATGTTATTCACGCTGCGAAAAACGTTATCAATATGCATATAAATTGGAATAAATAATTATAATTTATTGCTAGCATCATATCAAACATATTTACCAAATCGGAAACTAAATGAAATACTAGTTTCATTCCATCAGGAGTTTAAAGTGCTAGTTGATTACATAGCAGATGAACACATTCGTGCGTAAAACTAGTTACAAAATTCTCCCAAAATTCAATCAGATTTTCTGTTTACTTGGTGGAAATTTGTTCGTGCAGAGAGACACCCACCTACCCACCTACTCCTGCCAACTCAGTTAATTTTAGAGCAAACAAACGGTTGGATATTAAAAAAGTTCGACTTTTAGGCTTTGAATTAAAAGTGTCTAAGACACATTAATCCTATGTTTATTTATTTATTTTAATTTAACTATACCTGTGTATAAAATAATTACCTTTAAAGTGCAAACAATAAAAGCTTTACTATTTTTAAATGTTCCTACTATAGCTCATCTACAATGGGACAACTAGCAGAGTGTTCTTTATTGCAAACCTTGGCTGAAAGTATTATTAGACTCGTTTGATAACACTTTTTATTGATAACATAGTATTACTAAGCAAATAATAGCTATTTTTGAGTAAGTTTACATTAGTTACTTTCAGACAATGTTTGCAATAAAGAACCTTAGGCTATTGCCTTTTATCTACAGTCCTACCGTAGATAAACTATATATACTAAATTAATATATAGCCTTGGCTTCAATACATTATGGTCTGGTTGATTTGTATTCATATTAGTTAGCAATAAGTGTTTCTTTGGTCAATGAAACTTTTACAGGTAACGTTAAAGATATTTATTTAATTTGATCTTACATTTACATAGCCCTATATGTAGTCATATAAACAAATTACTACTTTAATTAAATGAGAGCTAACACTTCAGAGTCAAAAAGACATACCCGTATAAATAGAACTAGTGTTTGATTGTGTGTGTGTGTGCGCGCGCGCGCGCGCGCAATAGTAAACAGGTTTATTCAATGGGGACCCGCCTAGCAGTGACAAAATTGGATGTAAGTTTAATCAACGCAACAATTTGATGGGTTCGTCTCAAGGGAACATATGTTCACACAAAAAATGTATTTGCCCTCGGTAGACCCTGCCATCCCTTTCATTTTGAGACGAAGGCGTTTCCCAGTTAAACTAGCGTTCTCAATGACTATTATTAAGTCATAAGGTCAAACCTTGGACAGGGTTATTATTTATCTGCCCGATCCAGTTTTCAGCCGTGATAGCTGCGTGTGGCTGTTCACATGGTGCGAAGCTCAATAGACGAAGGTTTAAAGTCGTTGAAGGATCAAATAAGGGGACATTGATAACTAAAAGCTCTACAGTATTCACAAAAAAAAAGTATATAAAGAAATTGTGAAGTTTATTTACTATAAACAAAATTTATTTATTTATTCGCGGAATAGCCACTCTTACTTAATATAACTAAGTGGCAGAACTATTATTTTATAAAAAGCTAGCCCAACCTAACAAAACCTAAACTTTTACGCCTCTACAAATTAAAGGTTCGGTTTTGTTAGGTTGGTAGAATTTACACTAGCCGGTCATATACAGGCTTAAAAATTAATTAGAATAATAAACATGTTCTGTTCATAGTACACATATAAGCTGATTAATTTCTAAAAAAAGAAAAATCTTTTTATTCGATCTGAATAAACTTTTCGTGTATTTCAAATGTCCAAAATGTTTTTTTCACACGTCGTAGCTATCAACACTTTTGTTAGGCATAATCTAGATTAAATGTACCCACCTTTGCGTGGAAAAGATGTGGGAATTCATATAGGAAAACCCACGGTCTGAGATTCGAACCCTGACCTCTCCACCACTGACACAACAGACTAAACGAACTTTACATTTAGTTGCCATTTGAAAAAACTGAAATTCTTTGTTTGTAAGGAAGCAATATTTGATTTATAATTACGTTTTATTCAGTGAGTTTTAAGGATATAACGTTGAAACAAAAATCATAAATTATTAAATAATTCTAAAAATCGTCCTAAAATGCCACAATTTTTTTAAATCTTGAAACTTTTTTTTTTGTAAACGTATTTTTGATAAATCATCTAAAACTTAGGCTATTTGTCTTGGTCATTAAAATGTCCTGCAGGAGTCTTCCTGCTAGGATGTGGATTAAAAAAGTCCGTGGAAGCATATGTATATCTAGAATAGGAAACAGGAAATATGAATATTTAAAAAGCAAGTCAATGATTTCAAGGAGCAAAGATTAAAGTTACTGTGTAAACTCGTCAGAGGAAGAGGGTAAGTGTTGTCATTAGATAAACAAGAGGCCTCACAGGGTGAATTGCTCATTTTATTCCCTTTCTTCCTATTTCTTACTTGGTGTCTAAGTGTGATAGTACTTAGGGTGCTTAGGTACGTCAAGATGCAACCCACTTCACAAATAGCGTCGAAATCTCCAAATAAGCAACGCCGTTGTTAACATGTTTGCCCCTGTACCGAAATATACTCCGAGCTCATGAGTCATAGTGCTTTATTTTACCAAGGTGTCGTTTCATTTCCGTCCTCTGCTCAAACTCTGGTTCTTTATCATCCCTTGCCACTAGTTTTCCTCTCTCTAACCTGATCTCCTATCCCTCTTTCTCTCTCTCTTATCTTTAAACAACAGGTCCCACCGGCACAACGTGCTCTCTATTGATTTCAAACAAGGCTTCCCCCTCCCTAACAGGAGATTCTTTCAGCTCTTTATCTTGAGTTCAGCGGAACGGAAGTGCACAACAGGAATGCAACTTGCGAAGCGCAGTGGAGATGAAAATCTATCAGAGAGCACGTGTTGGGGGCTTGGTCAATCAAGGGCGCCACCTATTTGAAGGAAAATATCATCACACTACTGTGATCATTACAAGAATAGCAGTCCTGAATTTTAAAAACAGCTAAAACACTTCTAAACTATCTTAAAATAATAATAATAATAATAATACATTTCAGTTTCATTTTTCTTTGTTAGAGTGGTAGTACTCCACAGTCGAGAGTCTAGACCTCTAACAGGCTAGAATTAAGACAATACTAATCACAAGACTTTTAAAATATAGACTAACTTTGTGGACAGTGAATTACAATGATATTGATTTAGTAACTTAATGATAATAAAAAAAGGGAAAAAACAGCAATAAACACAATAAAAGTACAAACATAATAAGCTGATTCAATAATAATTAGTAATGAACCGTCAACAGTAAACAAACATTAAGTAATCAAATATATGGGTGCACCTTAAATCAACTCTTTAAGTTTGTTTTTTTCTTTTATGATTAAAATAAGATCCAGGAAATCAAGAGCTAATAATAATAATAATAATAATAATAATAATAATAATAATAATAATAATAATAATGGCCTGTGTGGGCTACATCAATTTGTAGTTCAGTTTGTGGAAAGATTGGCCAGTACTAATGTACCGTTGTCCAGGGGACGACTAATGGTAAATTCTTTCCATGTCCCGATGCGATGAGGGAATGATGATAGTGAATAGGACTGGGTGGATCCATTGAACATCTTGACCTAACCTAAGCCTAATTAACCAAACCCTGGAGACCATGGGAATTATTCCGCTTTCGAGAAAAACCCCTTGGTACCAACCGGTAATCAAACCCGGTACTGTTAGGTTATCAGCCAGGTGCTCTGACCATCACTATACCATGAGGTCAGTTACTAACTTAAAATATTATTATTATTATTATTATTATTATTATTATTATTATTATTATTATTATTATTATTATTATTATGTGTAATGTAAGGTGATTATGAGATGAAATGGAGGACCTACAGCTTAATGTGGGATCCGAACCACGGTGGAGGCCTCACATTCCTCACATTCACAAGTTGTAAATAATACACGTCTTGTCAGAGGTGAAGGAAGGGTTTAGCAATCGGATAAGTTTGTGCCGGAGCCGAGCATTGAACCCCGGACCCTCAACACATAAGTCTGACACCTTACCCCTAGAACGCCAGGTCACCAGTTGCAGATCTCATGGTCTTACTTATGAATACATGAAATTTGTTTCAGTTATACTTTTAATCTTCAAAAAAGCTTTTATTAGAACCGCTTCTTACTTAGATTCTAACTACCTGTTCAGGTTATACGCATATGTAATATTTACATTAACGAGTTATGAATTAGGAAGGTGTGACCTGGCGGTCTAGGCGTAAGGTGTCAGACTTCTAAGCTGGCGGCCGGGGTTCAATCCTCGGTCCCGGCAAAGATTTTTCTGATTACCAAACCCTTCCTTCACCTCTGACAAGACATCTTGTGAATGTGGGGAATGCCAGGTCTCCACCGTGGTTCGGATTCCACGTTAAACTGTAGGTCCTTCATTTCATCTCACAATCACCCTACCATTACACATTAGCGTAAGTGCGTATAACCCGAATGGGTAGTAAGACGCGGTGCTAATAATAATAATAATAATTAGGAAGGTTGACTTTAGAGAAAGTGTACACACATTTGTGGGGAGGGAGAGTGAAAAACCTTTTTGGCAAAGCCAACTTTAGTACACCCGACTTTGATTCGATGTTCCATCTCCCTGTCATCGAGAGTGTAGTCTTAACACGAAAATTATGCCTTATTCCATGTGGCCACCGAATCAAGTGTAAAAAAAGTTATCTACTATTAAAATCGGACTGTAAAATGAAATTGCATCAGGAACCTTTATAAAAATTACTAAGTCTATACTTACAAGTAAAATGCTATAATATATTAGAATCTCTTTTTTTTTCAAATCGTTTGAATATCAATAAAACACTAAGAATAATGAAGATACATTTTGTACATTTAAAGCAAAGCAAACACAGTTTAATGATCTTAGATTACAATCACATCATGATTTCACTATGTTTGTTTTAGCTATATGGTTTATTTCTTTATTGCCAGTCGTTATTTTACTATTCTTTATAAGCCCCTTTGTTTTTGTTTTATTTTTGATGTTTTGAAATAATGAAAATGTAAATTAAAGTAAAAGCTAATATTTCGAAGTCATAATCTAACAAAAGAGTGAGGCCACATAGTATAGTCACTTAAATGAAACATGCCAACCTGGACATTGAAATCGAACCGAGGACCTTTTGGTTTTGATCGCCAATGTCAGTTATAAGTCGCTGTAGGCTGTCGTTGATATGTCTGATTGGCCGATACTTTCAACGGTACGGACTGGACGAATGACTAAAAATAAAATAGAACCCATTGGTTCTAATAAGAGGTGGCCAGTCTGGAGCGAGCGAGCCAAGCAACGCGCTTGAAAGATAGAACTAGTTGTAACGAGAGGTGGCTAGTCTGGAGCGAGCGAGCCAAGCAACGCGCTTGAAAGATAAAACAGGTTGTAACGAGAGGTGGCCAGACTGGAGCGAGCGAACGCGCTTGAAAGATAGAACAGTTTCTATTTTTCAAGCGCATGCGCTTGAGCCGGAACAGTCTAATTTACAGGCACTGGCCAATATTATTTAATGTTGGTTCATTGCGTGCTAGGAAAACTTATCAATTTGACATAATATTTGACTTTTTTTTATAATCATCGATAGGCTTAACACACTTGCTAATAACGGCCTAGTTTAATTTGTAAGATCATAAACTATATAAATATATAAAACTGGTATGTTAAAATATTTAAATATTATAATCAAAGTAGGCCTCTACAAATAATAAATCATCATTAGTGTGGATATATGATGAGGAACCGCAATAATAAATCACCTGTAAAAAACCACCCTCAGTTCTCTGAGCCAAGATTCGAACGTTTGCCTCCTTGTCAACAACTATCGATAGCTATCTGCTAATCACGTGCTTGCTAGCCAGTTTGGCCATGCAGTCGCTCAGTCGCTTGCTCGTGCGCTTGTCAGTCTGGCCGAACACTCTGATCAACGCAATAACTATCTGCAGGGGTTCCCAACTGGTGGCCCGCGAGGTCTTTTTTTTAGGTGGGGCCACGTAGTTTCTTGGAAAAATAATCTACTGAAGTAAATTGTCATTTTTAGCCGAGAAATTCACTAAAGTTAACTGCACTCTATTTTAATAACTTGTGTATTCATGTGAATCCTATTTCATTCCACCCTCTAGTCAATTATAATGCTTTCCATGGTCCACCACTATACTCGTGGATTCAAATTGGGGTCCTCGGGCACTTCTAAGATGGAAAGCCCTAGTCTAAGGTTTCAACCCTGGTCTAAGATGTCACCCTTGTTATAAGGCGTCAACCCTGGACTAAGACATCACCCCTAGTCTAAGGTGTCACTCCTGGCCCAAGGTGTCACCCCTGGTATAGGATGTCACCCCGTGACTAAGACATCACCCCTGTTCAAAGACGTTGTGCCTAACAGTCATGCAACAATGGATTACTAACGAGGAAGGAAGCTCTACATCTCAGCTTGGACCGGTGGTTTACAAACCCTGGAAGTCGTGGCATATTTCAGCTGGGGTCGCAATGTTATTTAGGTTATATCTTTATATCTACTTTTAAAAATGATTATAATTATGATTGAATCTTAAAAAATTCAAATATAAATTTAAGCAGTTAAAATGATAAATAAAACTTTTATTTTATTGCTCAGGTTCCTTTTGGTTACTCGTTTCTGACAGCTGCAGGCTGACTGACTTAGTTTGTTACATTAATCTCGTGTTTAGGCGAGCTTCACTGCTAACATAAATTCCAAAATACCCGCCGAACTCTTTGATTCTCTTTTTTTTCGCATTCACATAGTCATTATATAATCAATTAATAATAATTAAATCAAGCACGCGGGCTTAACGTCAAGCTCGTTTGGTTTGTCAGTGATGAGGTCAGAATTTAAAATCCGACCGGTGGTACTGGGGGTGATCTATAATAAAACTTTTTCCCCCTTCTCCCTAGATTTAAATAAAGGTACATTTATTTTAAATTGTACCTAGCCCACAGACAAGGAAATAACAGATACACAGCCTTACGGGAGATTTGTTGCGCTCCTCGAGTCAGGTAGAACTTAAAATATCCAGTGATAACAGCGCTTCCAAGTGAGAATTCTTTGAAACAACTCAATTTCAAAAATTTTCTGATGAGAGACAAACCGATAGAGTGAGAGCTAAAAGTTGCTGTCTTGTCTCTCCTAGTACAATAGATCAGGTAGAGGCAATCCCTTCCCCCAACTCACCCCCCTTTCATTGAACAAAACTTTGCAAACAATGGGGAGGGTTGGAACCAAATATACAATACCAGTGCTTCTACAGTGTTGACATGAGTCTTGGAAATGCACTTGTAAATGAATTATTAAATATTTTGTGACCAGCTTCTGCAGTCACAATTCTTTAGGATTCACTTTTTCGTTAGACTAGACTTCAAATAACTGGGATATGTGTTCGAATCCCGATCAGTTGTACTGAGAGTGTTTTTTCCTAATATGCTTATAATTCTCCTTCAACGCAAATACGGGCACATTTCCCAAACATTTTACCTTCCTCATTCCTTATCCATTGGATTAAATACGCGGATAGCTGTAATGGGAAGTATGACACGTGTACACAAAATATGTCAGTAATTAAAATTAAATACTTATGTTGTAAAGGTTGCATTTATTTTTTACATTTAGTTGTCAAATCAATACAAATTATACAAGGATATGCTACTAATTTTTTTTAAAGTTAAATACATAGAAAATATAATAAAAAGAGTTTCCTAGGTATATATTGAGTATCGGTAATACCGTCTTATTTTAAACACTGGAAAGATTATATTCAACATTATTTTATACAGATGTGCAATGAGAGTTAACAAATCGGTTTTAAATCAGTTTATAGTAAAATCAAGACTGAAAATTAAGCTTATTTTCTTAAACGCTCTTTTAGGATCACCCAACAAAACGATCATAATGTTTTGTCCAATTATTACACTCTTCCAACACCTTCTCGTGTCCGTATGGAGAATTAAATATCTCTTAATTTTATTAAAGGGGAATAGAAATAATTTTTTTTTACTCTGAAAACTTTTTCAATACAAGATTATTTTACTATAAAAGAACAATATTTTCATACATTTAACAATCGCAGATTTTCTTAAAAATAACTATTTACATCAAAATAAAATATAGTTTAGTAAAGTGAGTAAAATTGTTGACAGTACAAGTATATATAAGAATACTCTTAACTATACCCAAATATTGTTTTAATCACAGCCATAGTTACAAAGGGTTTTGTGTAAAAATTATCTATTAAGATGTAAAATAAAGTTCTGTTTATATAGTTTGGACAGGCTCGAGACTAAAATTATGATCACTAGCATTAAAAAATCAATACAATAATAATAATAATAATAATAATAATAAAAATGCAAAAATATGATATAACAGAAATTTGATTAAAATATGTGTCAAATAAATTTGGACATTGATATATTTCATAATATTCTGGTCACTTTGATTTCATATTGTACTAGATCAATCTTTGACATACAATCCTGAACCAACCATGGCAATCACAAACTAGTTATATCAATTAATAGATACGAAATCTAAGAAAGAAAATATTACTTAATCTATTAACTGAGTTTTCAAACGAGCGCAATCACAGGGTGGCCGTTGTGCCCCATTGACAAAGCAAACTTTACCTAAGCAAGATCATAGAAAAATGTTAGAAAAATTAGCATCACATTTCACCAAAGAACATAAATTAAATAATATACTCGGTTACAGAAACATATTAAATATGAAGCATCATGATTTTACAAAGATAATCGTGACCACCAAGTTATGCCGCCTGAATTGGTTTATTTTAATAGTTATGCCGCTCCTAGATATGCGATAACTGCTATGTATTTGTAAATCTAATGTATCCACTTTAAAATAGTATTTAGTTTGCGTATTCATTTACTTTTAGTACTTTATACTATTTCCTCTGCCTTTACAAAGTTAGTGTTCCACCATATCAAGTTTTTGGTGTTTAGGGAACTTTAAGGACCCCTTCCATTTCCCAGCAGTAAATTTTAGAAATTACAAACTTCCCAACTTGCATGGTTATGTTGGGTGGTCTTTTTGCCAACTTGGCAAATTTAATTTTTCTTTTATGCATAAAAGTATATTCTTTTGGGAAGGTGGCAGTTTACTCTCATTTCCAAACACCTCTCTCTCTCTCCCTCCCCCTTCTTAGCTCCCACAATTCCAATTTGAGTTTTTAAGACGTATTTGATTATCTTATAAGCTATTTCAATCTGACCACATCAAAAAGAGTGTTCTATATTGGTTGTATACATTTTAAGCGCTGCCATTTCCTGGGCATCAAGTTTGCCGCTTTATTTGGCTATCCGGGAAGGTCTATTGAATTACATGGCGATATTTAAAGTGTCTACCTCCACAAGAATTGTATTTATATATCTTTGGAAACATTTTCAGGGGAAATCCCTCCCTATTTTCCCCTCCTTCATTTTGAAATTTAAGAATCCAGTCTTTGATACTTTTTGAGTTGATCCTTATATCCGCCTGACTAATGTTAATTAGTTAATTAGTTAACCCCCATATCACCACCCTTCTTAGAAATAAATAATATTTGAAATGTGTTTGTGGTTATTTGAAATTATACCTCTACACTTCTAACAAATTTTAATTTTCTACCTCCTACTTGTGATGGGGTATCACGCGCCACCCCTCCCCCTCCTTACCTATTTCCTGTAGACTAATTTTGAAATTTAAAATGCTCAGCCATTGTAGTTAATTTGATTGGTCCCTGTATTTGCTGGACGAATTCCAATTTTATATCACACAGAGAAATAATTTATCAACTGGCTTTGAAAATTTTATCCTCCTGCGTCTCATTTCTTTAACTACCACAAAATCTCAAATTTAAGATTTATTTGGTTATTTAAAGCCGTACTTCTACAAGCATGTCAAATTTAGTTTATCTACCATATTTAATATTTCTTTTAAACTCCCCTTTATTTCCTGGACTACTAATTTTAAACTTTTAAATGTTCGGACTTTTATAGTTATTTGAAGTGGTATCTTTGGCTAAATGCAGAATTTTAATTTTATAACACACTGAGAAGAAGTTGTTTATAGTAGTTTTGTAAGTTTTTAACCACTCAACCCACTTTTTAAAACCCACTCTGACAAATTTTAAATTCCACTACTCATTTGGTTACCTGAAGTTTTATTTCTAATTGTCTTTCAAATTTTAATCTCTAACCTCATCTCAAAAGTTATTTCTGGCTGTAACTAGCCCCTCCCCCCAATTCCCATTGTCTAAGTTAAAAATTAAAAATTTTCAATTTTTTATATTTATTTAGAGTAGTCTCCATACCTATGAATTTGAGTTATCGACCACACAAAGAAGTAGCTGAATGTATAAGTTATGAAAAGATTGAGCACGTCGTCTTCGCCTACCATTTCTTCAACTACCGCTTAGAAATTTCAAATAACATTAAGATTTATTTGGTTACTTGTGAAAGCTCCTTCTTCCTACTTGCCAAATTTAAATATTCTATCACATTTAAAAGTTGTTTTTATTTATATAACCCACGCCCCCTTCCCCATATTTCCCAGAATCCCATTTAAAATTAAAAATGTATATACTGAGTTGTTTAGCAAGGTTCCTTTACTTTACTTCCAAATTTCACTCTTCTACCTCACTGGAAATTAGTTGTTTCTATTAGTTTTGTACATTTTAAAACTCATTTTTCTACCCTTAATCTAGATTTTTAAGATGTGTTTGGTTAGAGTTGTCCTCCTAACCGACTGTCAAACTTAAATTTTCTAGCACACATTAAAGATTTTTAGTCTGTTTATATCCCCTACCCTATTTCCCAGGGTCCTACATATTAAATAAAAATGTTCATAATTTATAATTATTTGGAGTGATCCCATTGGTTATTTGCATAATTTCAATCTTTTACCACCCTGAAAAGTAGTTATTCATATTAGTTTTGGTAGTCTTGACACCCCACCCGCTTTTCTCCAACGCACCTCAGGACCCATCATGTGGATGCCGTACATAAATTAATTTCATATTAGTACTCTGCCACCTGATAAACCTCTATATATAACATTTCATGATTGGAGTATATGGAATTTACCACCCCTTTTTGCCCCTTTATACCAATTTAGGCGATGCAATTTGAAAAACCCTAAAGTTGTTCTCACCCAATTCTATAAAGAGACGTTCATTTTAAATTTCAAGGCCACCATTTAAAAAGATGTGTGGTCAGTGAATTTTGAAAATTTCAACGCCCCTTTTACATCCCTTACTGGGTGAATTTCACCAAATCCGGTCCTATCTCTGGTCTAGGGCCGAAAAGGAACCTTTACTAAAAAATTTAAGTTTACATGTTTGAAACCATTAAGCTCTTCGAACAAAACCACATACTCCCCCACCTCATTTATTGTCTCTACAGGAAAAATTGGCCTTGTAGTTTGGAAATCTAAACAAAATGTCTCATCCCCGCATATCCACGCTCATTTTGATATTATTATATCAATATTTAGTTATTATAAGAGAGAAAACATAATAAATCCTCAAATTTGTTTCTTTAAGGTCCTCGCACACCAGCATAGTATCGTATACGTACGGTGCGTGGTTTTCCATTCCGCTTTGAAAGCGGAAAGACACGTAGTCTGCGATACTGTTATGGCAGCCATTGCCTACCCCCCACTACACCCTTTCAAACACTCCTCTCACACATCACTAAGTTTTTTTCAGCCATTGAAGAATCATTTCGACAGGTGCCCAAATAATTTCAAATATCTGTTAAGGCTGAAATATTTAACTTGGTCTCTCGGTATGAGATAAAAGTATTATAATGCGAGTCCAGCTATTACCCTGGACATTTTCTTTTTTACCTTCAACAAGCATTGCAACCCCATACATCCAACGATCAGCTACCCATGATACTTCTACCACATCAAAATGTTCCTTAGTCACTCCCTCAACAATCAATGTATCATCTTGCGTCCCATCATCAACTTTATATGTCTCATCAAACAGCTCTTGATGTTCCTCAACAGCCACAGCCCTACGTGAGGGGGATTTGGGAAAAACCTAATGAAAAAAATCCTTTCGTAATTCATGGACAGCCCCTTGTTGGTTTTATAAAAATATATTTCAAGTAAAGATTTTCTAAAATTATAATATTACTACAACCTTACCATAGTGAGTTATTTCGTGTCTCAAATACTTGCAGAGATAATATTGAAATTTCTGCTTATGTAAAGTTGCCTTAAAATTATTATCATGAGATGATTAGAAGGGCCATTTAGTTTAAAATGATAAACAATGGTCAGATACGACATTTAATATAAATCGTTAGAGCAGATTTCAAGAACTTGTTTTATCTCTTCTTTTTTTACCTTTAGTAAGCTACCCTCAATTTAGGGTAGGATAGGTAACTCTTAAAACTCCTTGGGGAACCCTATAAAAACCCTAGATACTAAGTTTTATTTAGCCTGACCAGTAAAATTGTTTCGGCTCTAGGCCTAGATATAGACACACAGGTAGACAGCATAGCAAAAAGCACTTATCAATCAGTTTTGGGAGGTTGACATTTATCAACATTTTGAGCTAGATTTTTTTACGATCTCAATACTTCCTTCTTCAAGTGGTCTAGAGAAAGTAAAAAGTGTCTATTTACGTAATATGAGCACAAATCACTTTACATTTTAGTAGTGAAAACATATTTCTATACATTCTTAAAACTACTTTCAATGGCACTATGGAGTAAAATAATCACAATTTAAGAAGGAAAAAGTAGTTGATATTACATTGGCCACTTATGTAAGTTTTCGAGTTCATATTGTCATCATGTCCCATTATTTGAATACCGTATTTATTTTTAACTTACCAACTATAGTTATATAGTCTTATGAAGAATGTTTGGCTAGATACAGTAAATATTTGAGCTTTTAGAGACTAACAACTAAAGTGTTTTATTTAAACATACTCCTATCTAAACCTAATATTCAAAAGTCAAAAGTTTTTAACCTAAAGTTTAAGCCAAAAAGCTGGTTTTGTTTGCAACACAATCACAATTAATACAAATTATAAAGTCTTAAATTATTTCAACGTTTCGAAATGGAACACGCTACAAATCTTACTTTAGATACAATAGTCTAGATTCATAGAAATATGTGAAAAACACAGTTAAGCTATTAAATTTAATTGGGCTCAAAATCAGCTTAGTCACAAGTACTCAACTCTCCCAAATTCACTCAACGAGATGCAATTATTGGTGTAATACGTTCTTCATTTTTTGCGTCGGTTTCCCTAAACAATGAATGTTCACCTTTGCAGTCCACTGCAAGTGTTTGTGGATTCTAACTTTAAGAAGGTGGCTTAGTGCAAATAGCTTGTGTTTTTTGCATTGTTTAAGCCAGTGAGGGTATATTAGCCTTATTTTTCTCAATGCCTTTCCTAACATTATATGTACAATACCTTCTTGGTGCTGCACATCAGGAAATAGCTCAACAAAGGTTTCTAGGACAAGATCCGTGATGTGTGTGAACATATCTGTAGGGGATTTGAGATTCCCTAAGTCATCTTGCCCTTTGTTAAGATATGCTCTATGAAAAATTAAATAATCATGCCCTGACTCCATGTTGGCATCACACTTTGTCAATGTATTCTTGCAGAGTTTACAATGAAATTTCCGCTCTATCTTGTAGGCAAGATACCCAGCAACATATCTAAGAGATCGAACAGATAAAATAAATTAATATCGAATATTAATTAGTGGTGATAAATAACGTTAAAATGGTATTTGTAAAGTTTTATACTCATTATTTTCCATTTAAAGTACTATTCATTAATAACAGATGTAAGATAACAATTAGGAAAGCAGTTTGAGATACCTATTTATTTTGTATCTCGCGTTTCAAAATAATATTTATGTAACCTATAATTAGTTTACACTGTAAGGTGACACCAATACTTTAATGGACTGGACTAGATTAGACAATACTAGACCAGACTAGACTATAGTCTTATTTTATAAGCTACACTACTACATCATAGTAATTAATAAAATAAAGCTTGCAAACTTTTAAGATAAATTAATGGAGTGTAGGGTATATAATATAGTGAAGAATTGCTTCAATAAACTGCATATAAATGTATTTATATGTATGGGCCCTTTATGATTAACTAATGATAAGGCAGGGCTTACAAACTCACGGCCCACGATACATAGCTGACCAGCCCGTTTGTCTGTAATATCTTAATATCACTCCAGCCTACATTCACGTACTCACACAAAATACAATATTATTATTATTATTATTATTATTATTATTATTATTATTATTATTATTATTATTATTATTATTATTATTTAGCACCACGTCTTACTACCCATTCGGCTTATACGCACTTACACTAATGTGTAATGGTAGGGTGATTGTGAGATGAAATAGAGGACCTACAGTTTAACGTGGGATCCGAACCACGGTGGAGGCCTGACATTCCTCACATTCACATGTTGTGATTAATATACGTCTTGTCAGAGGTGAAGGAAGGGTTTGGCAATCAGATAAATCTGTGCCGGGACCGAGCAAAATACAATAGTTTAACTTTAGTGTTTACTACGTAATTTTAAATAACAGAAACACTTGGAACTATTTAAAACTACGCTGTATTTTTGTTTTAACTTTAAATACGAGTGTGGAAATTTAAATTTAAACAGGGAAAAAACTATTTTTAAATTATTCCATGGATACATTTTTTTTTATATTTAGCACCGCGTCTTACTACCCGTTCGTATTATACGCTTTTTAAGTAATAATTACTCTAATGGATTAGGAATTGGGAAGATTTAATTAGAGTAATTGAATCCGCATTTGCGTGGAGGGAGAGGGGAAAACCATTTAGGAAAAACCACCCCCAGTTCACTCGACCAAGATTTGAACCTCGATCTCCCCGTCTTGAGCAGTCGAGCTTAACACGACAAGCGCGTTAGCCAACTACGCCACCGAGGCGGGTAATTGATGATTTTAAATACATAGCATCAAATAGCTATTATAGACCGGCATTAGTGGCTACGTGGATTAAACGCCTGATTTAGTTTGCCAATGTTGGGGAAGTCAGGGTTCAAATTCCAACTAGATATTCAGAGAGGTTTCTTTCTCTTAGACCAGTGGTTCCCAAACTTTCTCGACTCGCAAACCCCTTTCACAAACATCTAAGTTGCACAAACCCCCTGGAAAATATCCATAGCCACGCACTTAATTTCATATCTAATTTTTATAAAATTTATTTATTAACTTTAATTAAAATGTTTAATACCTTTAAATTAACCTACTGTAGCTCGGTAGGTACTTTGGGATACCTTACCAAATATAATCAAATAATATTGATACTACTTAAGTAAAAGTTCAAATAATTATAGATTTGTTTTAAAAATTAAAACTAAATTAAATAAGCAAAGCACTGTAGTGAAATTTTCTTATCTTTACTGTCACAATATCATCCGATTTCACATTCATTTTAAAGTGGTACTTGAAAGTGCTGCTTTGACATAACTGAAATACCCTCCTTTAATCACAGAATTCCATGTCGATTAAAGTTTACGTTTATTTTTAAAGGTTTTAACAGTTACTCACTTCTTCACGTGACTTAGTGAGAAGGATGCGCTTGCTTTGGATGGCACAGAGCTTTAAAGTCAGGGCATAAGAAGAAAAATAAAATGGTAACAAAGCTGTAATAGCTTATTCTCTAACAATGAGAACTCCTCCTTTAAACTTAACCAGAAACCAATGACAAAGATGTATAGCTTTTCTTTAATTCAAACTCGGTAAACATTTCAAGAAGCTGCTCTTTTTCACTCATGCTTAATGTGGATAATTTCAAAACTGCTGTCTCTTCCAAGGTATTGCGAAACCAATTGTTATTATGGTTGAGAAATAAGTATTTGTTCAAGGTTTTTCCAAGTCCCTTCAAGTGACCTATAACCACGTTCTTTAAATTTTCGTTCAAAGAAAGCTGATTTTCTACCATGAAGTCGTGATGAGTATCAAATCACTCCGTTTGATTGCTAACTAAACATGTTTCTCAAAAGTTAATTTTTTTATGAACGACTCGATACGGTCTTGCACAGTAAAAACGTTAATATTTGACCCCTGCAATGAGTGGTTTAAACTGTTCAATTTTGAGAAAATGTCTGCCAACTAGGCCAAAGCCTTGAGCCACATTTGATCTTGCATGCATTTTGCTTTTTGAAAGGGATGGTTGATAAGAAAAACTAAAACTTAGTGTTTAAATTATAACAATCTTGTATGAGTTCTAACTCGATACAACCAACCACCAGATTTCAGTGTAAGACAATAAACAGTTGTAAATAATTCCCATTTTCTCATAAAGTGCTGCAAAAATCCGCCATTACAGAAATATTTTGGCGAACCCCTTGGAAAATTTCGTGAGGCCTAGTTTGGTAACCACTGTCTTAGATGGTTTCTCACATACCCTTATTAAAATGTTTAAAATGTACATAGTCCGTAGGGGTAGTAAGACGTGCCGCAAAAAAAAAAGTTATAGAATATTATAATGCGAGCAAACATGTTTATATTGGTTGTGAGCCGCTTCAGTGGCTGCGTGGTCTAACCTGCTACTATCGCAGGGAATTAGACTGCCTATGACAGGGAGATCGAGGTTCGAATCTCAGCCGGGTGTACTGTTGGAGGTTTTTCAGAAATTATTTCCAATCTCCCTCCTCGCAAATTCGGGTACATTTCCTCTAAATATAACCTGTATTTCTCTAAAGCATAAGCGTAATTAGTACATAAGCGTACAACTCTAACGGGTAATAAGACGCGTTGCTACAAAAAATAAAATATTTTGACTGTAGCCCGCAACACGCCTTGAGTCTATCACCGGGTATCCAGTTAAAGCATATCAGCGTATCGTATCAGTGGAGATGGGAAATTGTTTAAAGTGTCGTGTCAAAAGTGATACAAAGATACGCAATGGGCTCGATCGGTCATTTGTCGGTCGAGGACTTCCGGCGGCAACCTTGTGTAGAGATTTGATTTTGTTTAGTACGGCTTTTTTCCGTTTATGGTTGTTATATATATATATATGTTTAGCCCATTGGAGTGGAGTAAGAATGAGACCATACGATTTATTGAAATATACCGTAAAAGTTACTTAATTTGGGACCCAAAACATCCTGATCATTTCAATAAAGTGCGAAAACAAGATGCGTGGGTGGAGAGATGTGCCCATTGCTGCAGCATAACTAGAACTGAACACTCAAGTTCGATACGTATCGTAGTCACGTGTCCTCCATTTTAATATGGATACTCAGTGATGATACAAAACAAAACAATAGACAGTGTTGCGCCATATCGTATCACTAGATGTTACGCAACGATGACACGGTACGAGGATACGCATTAGTGGAGACCCGCCTTAGGGCGTCACTCTCTCAATAGACTGGACTTAAAAAGCTGATAGTGGTCTCAAATTAAATATATCACAGTCAAGAGTTTTTACTATCTGTGATAGAATGAGTGTTTTCAACATTTAGCGCTTCACTGGTATAATAGAAGGGCATCAGGAATAATACCTCTTACTGTCATAGCTACATGAAGAGGTTATTATTCTTAGAAGTGAGTAACAACATAGTTTCATCCATGGTGTCATTAGGAGAGCCCTAATTCCACAGCATTTCTATTTTTGATAGAATGAATAGTTTGGTTACATGCATATAACGTGCTAGGCCTACACAATGACCATCTTATATGGTCTACATTGCTCTGTTTTGATTAATTGTTCAAGTAGGGCTTATAGAGTAGTTTTTTATTAGTAAAAGCATTGGAACTTGTTAGAATGAAAGTTTTTGCTTATAAATAAGCTAAGTACTACTATTTTTCATTCTTGCATAACTACAAAACAATATAAGTACTAAAGTACTAAATGTATTTATGTCCCCCTGGTTCTTATGATGAATACCCAACAATCACAGTTACTATTTGTGTAACCATAGTTAACTAGAGTGTGGGCCTATCTGTAAACACAAAGGAGGAACATCTAGGTCCATCAAAGAGCTTACCAATCAATTTCCTAAAGCTCTATTTAACAATATATTTGCCTATAATTAGGAAAATATTAATATTATGAACTATGCACTTAGTAAATAGCTTAAGTATACTTAGCTTACCTGACAGAGCAAGACTCTAATGTAGGATGTTTGTCAACAACTGAATTAACACAAGCTGTAGTTGTGCTGTCGTCCTCCATACCACCACTTTCATAGGAATCTTCCAATATTTGTTCTGCAAAAACTTCTGAAGAAATAACATTTTCTTTTACGGCTGGGGGAAATACCTCATTTAAAGTCATCGTCTCTTCGTTATCAGGCTCACAGTTTGAAGATCGTGAAGGTTTAAGCAAATTGCTGCTCATGACTGCTTTAAGATGAGCCTTGAACTGAAGAGCAGAAGGATTGGCATTACATCCTCCTTTCTGTCTCAAAATTGAAAATAAATTTTCAATTGGATCCTGATTCAATTTTGAAGTCATAAGAATTGAAATATTTTCCTGTTTTAGTTCCGACCACAAACAAAGAGTGCTCCTGATTGAATTACTAAGACCTGTAAAACAAAACGGTTTTGCACTTCTCTTACTCCCAACAACTTTCCAGGAATCCACAAATTCAGCTGCATCTTTAAGATACTCTTCCACTTGAGGATTTATTTCACTTAAAGCACGGGAGAATGGGTTACCACTATGAAGAGTTTTAGAATTTAGTGCATCAAATATATTATTAATTCTCCCTGCAAATTCAGCAGTGCCAAGGGCAGTGTCTGAAATTAGCTGTTTTGTGGAAACGGCTGTTAAAATGGCAGATTCCATGGAATGACTTAAAACTTGTGTCGCATACTTGACGGCCATTTTTTGAAAATTCTTTGGTGAAACGTGTATCTGTCTAATTTTTACTAGAGCTCTTGCTTTCGGTATTCCACCTTCCACCTGAGTGCAAACGTCAAGCTCATAAACTTTTTCAATATCCTTCCAAGAAGCCCTGCGGTCCTCAAACTGAATGTCTTTAGAAATTAGATGATTTCTAACATTTTTGATTAGATGGGGAACATCATGAATGACGTGAACTTTCTTTTGGTTGGTAACAATGTACATGTTTTCTTCTGTTACACCAAGCTTGTTTAAAGCAGCCCTGTTATTAGAGCCTTGATCACACACAAGAGCTCGTACCCTCAATCCAACTTTATTTAAATTTTCCAAATCTCTCTCAATCATAGGCTTTAAGTTAATGCTCTTAACATTAGAAGACGCAAAGTAGTAGGACACAGGAAGCTTCCATGGAATAAAAAGACCGCGTATCATAAACACCAAAGCTTGCTTTGCAGGTGATGAACTCCGACCCTGTGATCCAAGATCTTGAATTCCTTCAATCCTGTCATTCTTTTGATTGTACTGTAGGAACATTCTGATACTCATCTCGTCAAACATCAAAACAACTTGTTTTTCAAGAGGATCAGATATGCTTTTCACTTTCATGGCAAGTTGATGAAGTAGTTTTTCGTTGGTTCCTGTTTTATTTGGAATTGAATTTATCCAAGCGGAAATAGAAGAAACACTCGGAAGTTTAAGTCCCATTTCTTTCAAATGCACGTAGAGTGCCGGAGATTTATAATAACAAGATAACGCAAACTGTTTCTCATCTTTAGTGTAAGAGGTATTTGCAGTATGCTGAAATTGCATTGCTAAAAATGTTGCGGCTGTAGGAGGGAATTTTTCTTTTACCATTAGGGCCACATCTTTTCCCGAGATTGTCTGATTGGTGTTTTTTAACCTACTTATTGAAGCTCTTTTTAAAGAAAGTAATTTTTTCTGGCTACGTATAGTTTTTCTTAGTTTGATTTTTCGTGGAGTTAGTTCGGTTTCTAGCTTACTACTCGAGGATTGTGAGGGCTTGAAAACTTTTGTGGGGGTAGTAGGTAATTTTTTTAGGTTGGAAACACCAGGTAAAGATTCAATATTGTTAAGTTTTTGAGGTGACAACGCGGGAAGGTTTGGAACTGTTGCGAGATTACCATCTTCTGTGGGCACAGCTGATTTACAAATCCTATATTTGGTACTTGCATTTATAAAACAGTTGGGTTTAAAATGTACGTCACATACTGATTTGTTTTTTAATTGATTGTCTGATAAATCAAGGAAGCTAATTTTATTACAATTTTGAATCCAAATATCTACTGTATCTTTCTCATTAACTGGAAATGAATAAAAGTGTCTGTTCTTGTACGTTATTGAATTTGCATTGCAGTTTTTATATTCACAGTATCGAGGCATTGCTAATTAAAAAAATATTATACTACGACAGTTAAATTACTTTCTAAATACGGTATCGGGTTTGTAGTATAACAATGGTATAGTAAAATAAATTATAATAGTAATAACTTAAGTCGCCGAGTTTAAAACATGAAACTTCTCTACACACTTCCTATAAATAATAATATGAAAAAAATTATTAAGACCATGTATATAAAAACACTATTTTATAATAACACTTATTTATGATAAGTAGTATATAAACTATCCATGAAAAACACTTAACTAAAAACAACGTTGTCACTTTGATTATTCACTGTATTGTTATACTGTCTAATATTAGCCAACATAATCTCATCTGCCGTAGAGTAAAACTTTTCCAGCTTTTATCCACAACACATGTTTGAATATCAAAGTTCAACTCTGTAAATAAATGTACTAAATATTTTCAAATGAAGACTAATTATTTTCATTCACAAATAATTTATACACTTGAACTTTAACTTCACTCGGTCGCTCCAGAAGGACTACTGGTTAGAAAATAAGTGAAAGCCAGTTATATTTTGGTTCTCAAATCATAAATTGAAACGCATTGTCAACAAATATTGTTAAGGTATTAAAATAAAATACAATTTTCGAATAAATGGGAAATTCCAAAACTAAAAGGCCCCATTGTCATAAATACTAATGAAAGTACGGCTAAAAGAATTGTCTACAGCTTATCCCTATGTCTGTCTTTGTCTGTTGTAAGGTAAAAATATAATAAAAACCCTCTTTTGACTGGTATGCAAAAGCCGCACAAAAACTGTTTTGTCTCTAAATTTAGGGGAGAGAGAGAGAGAGAGAGAGAGAGAGAGAGAGAGAGGAGAGAGCGCCTGGGCACCCTCACGGAACCAGTCGGAGGATCATTTAACAATATTACCAATTAAAATCTAAAAAGATGAAATAATTAAAATCTGATTGTTGAGCTATTATATAACAGTAGAACTGGTACTTCAATTCGGTGGTCATTTGCTTTAAATTAGGTATGCGTTTTCTTTCTTCCAAAGATATACAGTAATTGATTTTGTTTTTAATTATCATTATTTATACAATTTTTTTTCATGAGGAGATTGTGCATCCCCTTCTGGATCCGACCCTGAAAGGGTTTTTAAATTAAATTGATATATTGGACATATTACCCCGATTTTTGTATTTAAAAAAATGACATCAGACAAGAATCCTATTATAAGAAATAAAAATGGCTACTCAGACGAAATTTCTACGAATTTCTTTGGTTTAATTGTAACACTGCCTTAAATATGTTATGAATGTGTATACTAAAATTATTTATAATACTATTTTGTGAGAGTAAGAGAGGCAAGAAAGTTGATAGGACGGCCACTCACTCTGCTTTAACGACCGCCACTACTTTTCATAAGTTAAGATACTATTTTGAGAAATTTTGATGTAATTTATAAAGAATTTTTCAGATTAAAAAATTTATAAATACTTAAAGTTACCGTCTTTTAAACAATACAGTCGTCTTACTGGGTAACTTATTGAAATAGCACATAAAGTTACTACTCTGTAACGTCAAGGTTGGATTAAATTTGTTTTAAAAAAATCTAAAAAGTTATATGCCATGAACATAGCTATAACACAATGGCAGTATTTAAATAAATACTAACTTTTTTTGGGGCTGTTAACATTGAAAAAACGTAAATATATTTTTATGTTTAGATCAGAATTGACACTTTAAATCAAGCGTGGCATTTAGCTTCACTGTTGAATGTATTAAAATAGCTTTAGTAAATGTTGCAACTGTCTTATAATAAATGCCCTGCGTACAGTTTATTTTAGATTTATCTAGATATTTATACACTAGAAAGTAGACTTGAGCCTGTTCCTATCTACGATCCAACCATTGTTATTGAGAACATAGATGATATATTTGCACAGAAAATATGTATTCATTATATTGTTTTATCAGTCATAGGTTATATCTTGATTAGATATAAACCTCTGAAATATAAAAGAATATATGTTTTGTTCACAAAGGCTTATTTGAAATATATCAGGTATATATTATATATCTTATAATTGTATTTTTTTTTATATAAGTGATATAACTTATTATATCCAGGTGCATTGCACTGGGGGAGAGGGTGTTGGGGGTGTCACCCCTCCAATGTTGGTTTAAAGCCTGGAAGCTGTGAATTTTGTGAGATTTGAGGTCTTTAGTTGGTAAATTCTAGGATTACTCTCTACATCATTAATTTATATTATGTAAGTCCTTAATCACAGATTTTTCAGACAAATTTAAAATTTCCCAACTGTTGATTTCTACTCTACAAAAAATCTCAACTTCAAAAATCATCAAACAATGAAAGGAGATTTATTATGTTGTAGATTTTAGAAATCTTAGTTAATCAAGTAGTCTAGTAGCGCCGTTATCAGTAGGCAAAGACAACGGCGATGAGTGTAATGCGGTATGGAAACGAATCATAAGGGAACATGAGCCGCCCATTAGGAAAATTTCACTCAGCCATCAATGTTTTATTTATGGTTTAGTGTTTTTAGTTGTGACTTTCGTGGCTGCTAGACTGTCACAGTTTAATGATTCAAATTATCATATTGTCCAGACCATGCCTTAATTAAGACTTTATTAAATTTTTAAGGCATAAATGCAGTGAATGTTACGCAACATTTTATTGTTTTCTTATTGAGATCTCTGACTAAGATGAAATGAGGACATTGAGGTTAGTGTTAGTGTTTGACTTCTGAAATACACCCATTTTTCTAGCAAGTATCCATACTAGTTTTAATAGGTCTGATGTATCTTAGTTCAATGTTTATTAAAATAGGCTTTCATGAAAGCAATTTAGGCTAAAGCAACAATGAAGGAAGATGAGTAACTTAGGGCTATGTTATATTGTTACAGCTCTTATAATTTTTCATTTGATTAAGTAGGCTACACTAAACAAAAACATAGTTTTTATTCCCCTATAACTTTTTATATTTGGGGTGCATTTTTAAATTTTTTACATGATGTTCGATTTGCATGAAATTCCGTATAACCACGTTTAGAATACTGGTTTCGAATTTGTCATCAGTTATTGCATAAAATATCAGGAGAAGCCCCTTCACCCTCACGCACTAAATTACAATACGTTTTGAATAGTTTATTCGCGTACCAGTATTAACATTTTAGGGCAAATTCCATAAGGTTATGAAGCAAGTATCAAAAACTGTAGAAATAACGATAAATTCCATTTTTATTGCTTTATTTTACAGTTGAAAAAGTGTTTAAGAAACATGGCTAAATCGCTAATTTTTTGATAAAGTGACGAACGAGTTATACATTTCATGGAGCTTACAAGTTAAATATTGCGTCCAAGTGTGTTATAAAAAACAATCAGTGGTTTCCAACCTGGGGGTCGTGGCGTGTTTTGAGTGGTTCACAATATTGAGTATTTAGCTCTATATTTACTTTTTCAAGGATTTTAAAGATTATAGGAAGGGGAGAAATTCTAATATAAATGTAAGTGGTTAAAATGGTAAAAACTACCAAGTTACTGCTTAGGTTCATTTTGACTAATCCATTCCGATAGCTTCTTGCTGACTTGAATTATTGTGGCTGCTATATAATATGATAATAGATTAATTTGAAGTAAAAGATTATGCGTCTTATTTATTTACACCTACCGTAGGATAACGTAACATGGTCCACGGGTATAGCAACTAAAATAATTATAAAAGTACATGTTTTTTTATTTTACAGTAAAACTAAAACAGACGTAAGTAAGTTGCCTACAAATTTTCTACTTTTAGGGAAAAGAGACATTAGTAAATTATGACTTAAATCAGTATTGAGCTTTATGTTAACTGTATATGTACTGACTATCTAACTTTGTAGGCCTGATAGTTTTAAGTTTTAGGTAATGTTTTCAATTTGATCACTTGAATTTTTTCGAACCAAAACTTTTTAATTTTCCTACAAACAATGAGTGTGAGTGTCAAAACAAATAACACTTGTAGCTTTAAAAATCCAGGATTAACAAATAAATTTAAAAATACAGTAGCCTAAAACTTCGATTCAAGGCTTGAGTATCCCCCAAATTTTAAAATTTTCCTAGGAGACTCCTCCCCCACTCCCCCTTTCCCTCCGTTCTCAACGTTGCTCTTGTACTCTCCTTTGCCACTTGGAAATATTTCTTATTCCAGAATAATTTGAATATCCACTATTCCAGGCGTTAAACACGAACGTAACCGGAAGGAATAACTTCCAATAGCGAATAAATTAAGTGGGTCATTTGCTAACTTTGGATCCTGTATCTCATTTGGCTATCTGTTATTTTTTGCAATGTACTATTTTTTATTTGTAGGATCTAGTCGCATAGCTGGCTATCATGAATTTAGTTTATTTACCTACACCCTTCCAACATATTACTCATATTATTATAAGTAAATCTAGCCAAGTCAAGGTTGAGTAAAGTAAGTTTTTGTTAGATTCAGTTTGGCTACGTTAGCTAAAGTTTTGTATTTTTAATTGGTTGGAAGATCAACAAAGCTTGTTAATTTAAATAGTCTGTTTCGATATGATTCTCTCATATTATTTAAACTTGGTTTAATCTAGATTTAGAATTTAAAACTTAGATATATTGCTCAAAAATATATAGAAAGAATTGATTGATACAATTTGTAAAGTTAATTGACGTAATAAAATAAAATTGCAGATCAAAATGTAAAATTAGGTTAACTTATGGTAATAACATATTGTCAAATAATGAAAACCTTACACATGTAATAAATAATTCATCATTAATTGATCAATATATAAGGTATACAAGTCTAAAATACATAAAAAAAACACGTTAAAATGTTTAAAACTTACAGATACCAAAATAGGTTAGACAAAACAAAGTTCAAGTACATGTAATTTCATAATTCTAACTATAAAACTTTTGGGTTAAAAGGTTAACATCTGTAAATAGGTTATGATTAAATGATTGAGTATTAATATACGACTTTAAGATATACAATATTTATTGAAACAATGCTAAAATTATATATAGATATTAGAGTTGAGACGTATAACATTTTAATTTATAGGTTAACCAATTTGAAACGGTTATAATTGATTTAGATAATTTTGTAATATTCTAAGTGCTATCTGTTATTGTTTGTCCCGTTACTCCTTTTGAATTTACAGCATTGAAAAAAATACTGGAATACTCAATCCGACATGTTTCGACAGATAGGTGTCATAATCATGGTTATTATTATTATTAGCACCGCGTCTTACTACCCGTTCGAGTTATACGCACTTACGCTAATGTGAAATGGTAGGGTGATTGTGAGATGAAATGAAGGACCTACAGTTTAACGTGGAATCCGAACCACGGTGGCGGCCTGGCATTCCTCACATTCACAAGATGTCTTGTCAGAGGTGAAGGAAGGGTTTGGAAATCAGATAAATCTGTGCCGGGACCGAGGATTGAACCCCGGCCGCCAGCACAGAAGTCTGACACCTTACCCCTAGACCACCAGGTCACCCATAATCATGGTAACTGTAAAACGAAATTAAAAAATCATGAAGACAGAATAATATTAAAGAGTTACAATAAATGAGAATTACTGCTGTCCAATAATAAATTCATGAAAGGAACAAGAATCATCAAACAAACTTACAAAAGTCATTGTGAAGGACACTAAGTATTGGTACGACAGCGAGATGTTGACTGATTTAGGAGTAGTCCGAGAAATTACATTTTGATCTGCTATTTTATTTTATTACATCAATTAACTTAACAAATTGTATCAATTAATTCTTTCTATATATATTTGAGCAATATATCTTAAGTCTTAAATTCTAAATAAAATCCACTCCTTACTTTCAACTCGCTTAGAATGTTTTCTAAAATGGTATTGGTTTAATCTGTTTAGAAGTAGTCCTCAATCGCTAAAATGTAATGTATTAGATTCGGTTTAGGTTTGACAAAGTTTTGATATAGTTGGTTTTGGATTAGTATGTAAGCTTATATTAACGTTTGGAGAACTTAAAATTTTTCAAAGCTTATGATTCTAATTCTTTTTTCAAATGATTGTTTAAGTCATTTTATTTATATTCAAACTTTCAACCTTATCTTCACAGGATATATCATCACTATTTGTATGTACTGGCACTAGAATGTACTATAAATATAAACAAAAGTAACTTTTAATGAACACATTTTTAGAAAATTATGTTTAATACAGTTTATAGAAAAATTACGAAAACTATGGTTTCTAAACATATATGTATGGTTTTAAAACCATCAATATCTTTATTTTCAATTAAAAATGTGTTTTAATAAAGATGTGCTCAAAAATCATCCCAGTTCAGGATACTCAAAGTTGGGCACTAAATGGGAGAGCACTTAGACCCACGCACCCGTTTAGAAATCCCGGATATTTTAAAACATAGTTTTCTACAAAATCCTGGCAAACATTATAAGAAAGTTTCTCTGATTGGCTAGAAGGCTTGAATTTAGAATTTAAAGTTAAAAAAAGAAAGAACCTTTACGTGTAAATGTGTACTTCTAAGATTAAAGCAAATAGTTTGACACCTCTATATAGCCTTCCTCTATCAAAAATAAAGTCATATTTTTATAGGGTCACAAATTGTGGAATTGTTTTACGCGATTATATATGATGACTCCCGATTTTATTTTAAACTTTAGAGTTAAAATCTAAACCGTTTAACTGGTCAGAACTATCTCCCCCATTTTGATGAAAACAATATTTCAAAATATCTAACTACTTCTTAAATAAATTGGTATTTCTAAACGTCTGCAATTCTTCTCAATGCTCCTTAATAAATAATTGCAGTTGACAGCCAGTCCCTTAGTTTAAAAAAAGGTCCATCGTGTTTCAAGTTTTCTTTATAATGTGCAGTCAGAGTAAACTTATTTGTGTGGCAGGATTAGGGTACTTTATGACGAGGGGCTGGGAGTTAGAGAAGGGGGCGGGGGGAGGGTGTTACCTGAAGCTTGCTAGGTGACCGCCAGCCGACAGGAGCTCATATTTTGTATCTGCCTTTTAGTACATTCGAGTTTAAAGTGAGTCGTTTCAAAAATGCTCACTTGATTGCGCTGTAGTCACTGGGGATCGCACCTAGCGATCCCAACGTTGAGGGAGTAAAGCCTCGAAAAGGAGTGCAACATTTTTAACCTAGGGGCTGTGTATCTGTTAATTCCTTGTCTGTGACCTAGCCCCACAGGTGTATTAAATGGAAATATTCCAAACTGGTGGCACTATTCAGTGAAAATAATAATTTTAAAGCTATGATATTAACTCTTGCAGGCAATATCAAAGGGCCACGCTGATCTCATAAATTGGGGTCAATCCCTGTCAAAGTTTGGAAACCACTGGGTTAGACAATAAATACAGATAGAGTGGGCAGTCCCGCCTAGAAGTTATGCAGGAAAGGATGGATAACGAGGAAGGCGTCTTAGAATAGAAACTCAACTTCACCGTACAGTCTATTGTGAGGTTGACGCCTTAGTCCGAATGATCACCGGTGTGGGAGGAGATACCTCAGTGAGTGATTGAGAGGCTGGAAGGTAATCGAACCCCTCTCCATGGGTCTGGGAGAACACCTTGTATTGGCTTCCCTGTCTCGAGCTCTGGACTCGACTCGTCCGTATTCACACAATATTGATTACAACAACAGGTCACCCACTTCGGTGGCTGCGTGGTCTAAGGAGTCACTCTCACAGTTGACTAGAGTGCCGATGACGGGGAGATCAAGGTTCTAATCTCGCTCAGGTGAACTGGAGGTGGTTTCTAATGGTTTTCCACTCTACATCCACATAAATGCGGATTCACTTCCTCTATATTCAACCTTCCTAACCCATTAGAGTAGTTAGTACTAAAGCGTATAACCCAAACAGATAGTAAGACGCGGTGCTAAATATTAATTCTACAACTGTTAAGGATCAAACAACCCCCTTTTATGTCAGAGACAAACACACGCTGACGCACATCTAGTTCAGCTAGGGGGCAGTAACTGGTTCACACGTACACGGGCTGAGGCTTCAAGTTCATCTAGTCTGATATGCCAGTGACAGGGAGGTAGAGGTTTGAACCTCATTCGGACGTAATGAGTCCCCCCCCCCCCCCCTAACTTACTCTACCTCAACGCATGTGTGGTTTACTTGGCAGAGTAACAGCCATCCTGAGTTGCATATGGCTGTGATATCTGATAGCTCACGACATCATATGATCGCTCATAAGTTGCTGAAGATTGGTACACGTCCATCACAGACTCTGTCTTAAAATAAGAGTGAAGAATGACCATAAGAAAGGAACGAATCCTGAATAGCTCAGAGATAGAGAACATTGATAAGCCAAGTCAAGAGCCTATTGTTCGATTCCCATGTCCAGGTGTCATTTTTCAACTAGTTTAAATTTGAATTAAATATTTTAAATTAATATTAGGATATATGTTCTTTAAAATTCTGTTTAATTACAATGGTTAAATGAGGATGGTCCTGATGGATAATTATATGGGATGCAAAAAAGTTAATTCTTTCACTAACTTTTTTTCTGAATTCAGAATCATGCTAGTCTCCTCCACAATAAGCAAATATTTTTGTCACATAGACTATGCCGTTGAGCCTTGAGTGTTGTAAAAATGTTTACAAATCTGTATTGAATAACTAGCGTACTCCCCCCAAGGGTACGCGGGTGACAGTTTAAGAACCATTTTCTTAGATAAATAGTTTCAACAATTTATTGAAGTATCGTCATGAGCAAGATCTCTTGCGCTTTACTTGTTTTTATTTCTTGGAGTTCTTTCACACCCTGATTTTCGGACTAAAATAAATTCAGTGGAAAAGCTGTTTGGCGTAAAGTGACAGCAAAAGCGGCACAAGTTTGCAACTTCTAAACAGTTCATTACTCTTGAAAAAAATGTATACTTGAACTATCTCTGCGCATAAATGGACTATGAAACAGTTAAATTTAGTTTAAAAAAAAATTAATAGTATATTAAATCCAAGATTTATTCATGACTCAATCTACAATATAGGGATGAGAGCTCAGAATAACTTAACCCACAGTCACGTGGAAAGAAAATGGTAGAATCGCATTTCCCGTGGTTGGGATTAAAACCCGACCCCCTCTACATTAGCTCCCCCCTATCCCCGCCTACTGCAACTGAACTCACACCTGTGAGCACGCAGACTAAATGTCAGGCTAGTTTGATGGAAATGTGGAGGTCAGGATTTGATTCCCAGCTGACTGCACTAAGAGTTTTTTTATTATAAATTATATATCAACCCACCCTCTTCAGTGGCCGCATGGTCTAAGGGATTACTCTCCCGGTGTACGAGACTGCTGATGACGGGGAGACCAAGGATCGAATCTCGGTGGAGTGCACTGAAGATGGTTTTTGCCAAAATAGTTTTCCACTCGACTTCCATAAAAATGTGGGTACACTTCCTATAAATATAACCTTCCCAATTCCTAAAGCCACTCCTGTAGTTATTACATAAGCACTTAAACCAAACGGCGAGTAAAACGTGGTGCTAAATCCTGACAAGATTCGAGAAGTGCGTACAACAATGTAATGCCTATAATGGCGGCCATCTTAAGGACGTTTGTAATCAATACGTCAAGGGTACGTAGAGAACTGTCAATCTTTTTTTTGATATTTTAAGATTAATTTTAAGCATTTAGAAGTTTAAATAGTAAAAATATAGTGTTATTAAAAGTATCAACACTTTTTGCCCCACCCTGTATATCTTCCTCATCCTTACCCCATTAGTGTAGGTACAAAAACCTGTTTGACTTTACACTTGATGATAGTACCAAATGTGTTTAAAATTAAGTCAAAAGTTTGATATATTATTTATAGATTAGCTTTGTAATCTTAAACATTTTACTAATGGTAACTAAAATAAACAATATTTTTAATGGTAGCAACCTGTGAGATAGAAAAAAAAGAGATACTAATGGACGTTTGCTTTCTCAAAGAAGTAAAACCTTCTATCAACTATCTTTAATTGATTTCACGCTAAACAGTTTTAGCTAAGATGGTCTTGAAATAGATAAAGTATCAAACAAAATTAAAGGGGGCCTTTTAATAGAATAAACATAGCTATTTTTTCATAGTGTTTTGTTAAAACAGAGAGGAGGGATTGAGGGGATAGATCAAAGTTTCAATTGACTGTTGTTTTACAAGAATTTAACACGCTTGGATGACCTTGGTTGAGAACAATTTTGTTGAAACATTACGCTACCGCTACCTGCTTCAGTGGCTGCACGGTCTAAGCCGTTACTCTTGTGTTAAACTAGACTGCCTATGACAGGGTGATTAGAGTTCAAATCCCGGTCAGGTGTACTGAAGGTGGTTTTCCTAAATTGTTTTCTCTTCTACTTCCACGTATACGTGGGTACACTTCCTATAAATTCGACCTTATAAGCGTTATTAATACACACGCGTATAGCCTCAAAAGTTAGTATGATTTGATGCTAAAAAAAACTGTCCATTGTAAGAATGATTTGGTTTAATATCCTGGTGGAATCAAATATTTTATCTTCATGTGTGAGCTTTTTTTCTTTTGGGTAACTTCATTCTACTATCTGTTCGGGCTGTCCTCATTTCATTTCATCAGTCGTGTATGGAGGCGTAAGGTAGAATATATAGGAAATGTACCAAAATGTGCGTGGATGGAGAGCAAGGAACCATTTTGGAAATAATACTCTAAATGCACAAGGTGGTTGCATATTGAACCCCAAACTTCTCATCACCAGAAATTTATATCAAATGAGGTTGACGCCTTAGATTGTGAACTCACCCTTGTAGCTTCATATGGTGTAAGAGTGAGACAAGTTTTTAATTTCCCTTTCGTATTTAACTAAATTATTAGGTGTATAACCCTAAAGGATAGTAAGCCGCGGTGTTGAAAAAACTAAATTATTAAAATACATAACATATACTTGTGCCATTATCACCTGTATCAAAGGGAAAGAGGGGAATTCCCTTTAAAGTCAACTAATATTAATAAATTGTATAAAAACTTTACAATACATTATATTAAAATAAAAAAAGATACCATCATTGCTGTTTGCTAATGAAGTGAATCATTAAAGTTTTGATCGGGTGTCACAGCGGATACATGGGTACAAGTTTTCGGTTGAATGAAAAGTATTTAACGACGTTTCCTACTTTGAGATATCAAAGGTTTTTTTTTCCAAATCGGGTTGCATCTTAACTTGACGTGCCTAAACAGTTTAAGCACCATCACACTTAGACGCCAATATACAAAATAGAAAGAGAGGGAATAAAATAAGAAGTTCACTTTTGTCAATGTTTTGATAACCCTTTCCCTCTTCCTCTAATGAGTTTACACAGTCACTTTAACATTTGCACCTTGAAAACAATTATTTTCTTTTTAGTTTCACCTTTTTCTTGTTTCTCAATCTAGATAAACATATGCTATCATGGACTTTTTTAATTTACATCCTGTAATGAAGACTCCTACAGGGAATTTTCATGACCAAGACAAATAGTTTAGGTTGTAGAGGATTTATAAAAAAAAACATACGTTTACAAAAAAACTTCTTAAAGATAAAAATAATAATTTTGCGACATTGTAGGACTATTTTCAGAATTAATTAAGAATGTATAGTTGTCGTTTCAACGTTATATCTTTAACACTCGCACCAACCGTGACGTCACAGGTACGCAACGTCTCTCAACAGAAACACACATGTAAGAGAAACTTGTCGGAAGCACTGTCGAACTATTCAAAGCTTATGATTGAAAATTTCAGCTGTCTACTGATGATTTCAGGAACGACAACACCGACAAACGAAACGATCGGTCTATCTAGTATCGCCAAAGAGTAGTGAGACAAGCGCCAAACAGTAAAAACAACAGTAAAAACTGTGCACAAGGAAAATAACCGTCAAAGACAATGTTTTGGCACCGGCCCACAAAACATAACATTCACTTCAAATTACTAACACACTAAAACAATGTAAGCGGAGTAAAGACTAATTTCACCATCGGCCTAGTAGGAGCACCTTGTCGGACCGGGTCGTCAGGGCTAGTGACCACAGTCATGACTTGGCCGCTAACGTAATTGGGGCTGGTTTGTTTGGCTCCTTTATGAGTGTTAGGGATGATTCAACTTCGGTCTAAGCACGCTTCGGTGGCCGCATGGTCTAACACACTACTCTCGCAGTAGACTAGACTACCTATGACGGGGAGATCGAGGTTAGAATCTCAGTCAACTGTACTGATAAAAGTGTTTTCAAAAATGGTATTTCACTCTCTCTCCGTGCAAATGCGAGTACACTTCCCATAGATATAACCTTCTTAATCTTTAAAAAAACATTATAATTGGCACATAAGCGTATAACCTGAACAGTTATTAAGACGGGTTTCTAAAAAAAAAAGCTGTGATTCATTCTAGAGTTGATGGAGCTCTAATGTATTAGGGGGGACAAAAACAGCTAGGCTCTGTACCCAGTTTTTTTTGGGGGGAGGGGTGTGGGGTGTTTTCTTGCGGGGGCTTACGGGGAAGTTCCTGATTCTCTCAAGAATTTTGCCATCATTAAATCCCTTATGAATAAATTTAAATTGATATATAGATAATTCTGGTTGGATAGTAAAGTGGCAATGTTAACTAATAGCCCAAGCAGAAAAAAATATATATGGCTATAAATAGAAAACTATTTTAACGTCATTTCTAACGTTGAAATTGTGTCTCTTTACATCCCCACCGAAATAATAGGCTCTGCTACAATTCATTACGTGACTAAACGTGCCCCATATGAGCAACTGTCCCTCACGCTTACGTTGCCCGTGCATGGTATCAACACAACTAGAAGGATTGGCAAATTTACTGAACCAAACTCCGCATCATCGGATAGTTTCTTGTATTTTTTAAAAGGCTCATCCTATTAAAATTGGATTATAGTTCACTCCGGTCACCGGACGTGACGTCACGTGACGTTTTTTTGGAATGGAACCAGATAATTTAGAGGGTAGGCGTAGGGTGTATGGTTCATCCATTTTATGGAACTATCACATTTACATATTTACCAGCCTCGGTGGCGTAGTTGGCTAACGCGCTTGTCGTGTTGAGCTCGACTGATGAGGACGGGGAGTTTGAGGTTCGAGTCTCGGCCGGGTGAACTGGAGGTGGTTTTTCCTAAATGTCTTTCTACTCTTCATACACGCAAATGCGGATTCACTTCCTCTAATTCAACCTTCCTAATTCCTAATCCATTAACGTAATTAGTACCTAAAGCGGATAACTCGAACGGGTAGTAAGACGCGGTGCTAAATATTATTAATATTATTACATTTTTACCCAAGTAGATCCATTAGTGTCCTTTTTGACACATTTATTATATTTAATACCTTCCCCCTTTACATAAAATAATTAATAACCTTGTTCTAAGATTACACGAGTTTCACACGTATGCTACGACAACACAGTCTAATTGATGATAATATTTGTATATCTTAATTACATCCTAGTTTGTCTCTGTTTATCTCACGGCCACAGATACGTCTCATCACTGGTTTACTTAAGAAAGTTTTCGTTTACGTCTGGTTCATGTTTAATAAGTTTCTTATAGGCTAAGAACGGAACGCAGTCCTAAAGATAGCTCTTGCGTGGCAAACTATTATTGGCACGGTTAAAATTGTAATAGCGCCTCTTGTGTTATCAACTGATTCATTTTTTATTTAGCGTGCTTGGTGATTACTTGGGAGGTCGGGATTCGATCACTGTCCAGATAGAGGGATTGTTTTCTTTCAAACGCACTTTACATCCTCTATATTAGAATGCTTGTGCACTTACTAAATATCCACCTACATCATTGCTTGTTTTGAACTAGATAAGTTTATAATCCTAGTGCTGAAACAAAATAAATTTAAATCCCATATATAATTTAGTATACACATTAAAATTTAACTTACTATATTATTAATGTAATATTTATAATGTAATGCAATATGTATGTGTATTTGAATATATGCTTTGGTGGCCTCAGGGTACGGGCTTGCGCACCCCGTACCCCCATGTTGATTTAAGGAAATATACAGTAATCGTTTGAATTATCTCTAGCTACAAATAAATTAATTATTAAAAAATGAAGAGCCACTTGATGCATCAAAAACAAATATATCGGTTTTTCCATCCCCTATAAAAGCACATCATGAAGTATTGAAATTATGGAGGGGATTCTTTATACAGAAATCCAAAAATGTATTTGTGCTAATGGAACTTTAGAGATTTACACGTTTGTTTCCAAACATGGAGTGCCAATTGAAAACTCTTTACGTCATATAAGTTACTACTTCAACAGCAGGGATATATTTTAGTTCATCGATTAGAATTAAAACCTACTTGAGATTAACAATGAGTCTGCGTACAACCCGAACGGGTAGTAAGACGCTATGCTAATAATAATCATAATAATAACAATGAGTCAGGAAAAATATGCTATTGTTTGTCCATGTTCATTATAAATACAAATATTAAGCTAATCTCTGAAGAGGTTTTAAATTTATTTGCTAAATACATTCGTGAATATTTAAATAAAAGCTTATGTATTCTAATTATCACTGCGTCTTATTACATGTTCAGGTTACAAGCATGTATGATAATTACTCTAAAGGGTTAAGGATGAGGAAGGAAGCATTTTAGAAGTCTATTCGCATTTGTGTGGAAGGAGAGTGGGAAACCATTTAGGAAAAACCACCCTCCGTATACCTGAATGGAACTCGAACCCTAATCTCCAGTAATCAACAAGCCAGTAGAATACGAGAGCGACATCTTAGAACAAGGGTGAGTAAGTTGCTGCCTTTTGAGGGATTTAGTGTGGCCTTTTCGCATATTTATTTTGTCATCTATGTATCATAATGTTATAAAAAATGAACCACTCTTATCAATCTTATTTCTATTAAATACTACAGACGCACTGTCATATTTTTGTCAAGTTTACTGAAGATAAAATGTGCAATCTTATGACGTCACCTTCCACTTCCAGTAGGTTCCTCATTACTACCTCAGATCATTCGGCAACTGAAGCTGGTTCTAAACTGGTTCTCTTATCTCATATCAAACGGCTGGATATTAAGTTTGGTAATAACATTTTATAAAACAAAATGTTCCTTATCGTTTATACTGAGATGATTATTTATCGGCCGACTCACAAACGTGTTTATGTAACCTAGCTTTTAAAAATTAATTTTCACATAGATATATGAATAATTATTTTAAAGGCTGTAAGGAAGCAATATATATATATATATATATATATATATATATATATATATATATATATATATTGTGTGTGTGTGTGTGTGTGTGTGTGTGTGTGTGTGTGTGTAACACAGGCACATTTCCTTTAAATTCTACGTTCCTCAGCCCTACCCCACCCAATATGGAAGGTAAATATGAATAATAATAATATTTAGCACCGCGTCTTACTACCCGTTCGGGTTATACGCTTTAAGTACTATTTACTCTAATGGATTAGGAATTAAGAAGGTTGAATTAAAGGAAGTGAACCCGCATTTGCATGGAGGGAGAGTGTAAAACCATTTAGGAAAAACTACCCCCAGTTCACCCGACCGAGATTCAAACCTCGATCTCCCCGTCCTCAGCAGTCGAGCTCAACACGACAAGCGCGTTAGCCAACTACGCCACCGAGGCGGGTAGATTAGATTGAGCATGCAGTAACTAGTGATAAACATGTATTTATATATATATTTTTAAATTAACGATCGAGTGGGTGAACTTTATCTGACTTCACTTCACGTAATCCATATACGCACTATTTTGATTTTATATAGAAATTTGATGCTTTCTAGAAAAATATGTAAAATATCGAATCCATAAAACACTCCATTCGCGTCTGCATATTTGGAGATATTTCAAATAACAATCATGTTATCGGACATTTTCATCATATTTGGAAGGTAAAAAGGTGCTTATATTTTGAATTTAGGGAGAGAAGAATAAATATGTATTTACGATAGTACATATGACTTATTTATTATGTTACACCCCCTCTGAGTCCTTTATATATCGACCATTAAATAATATAAAAGGGAATGGGTGAAATCTAAGGAACAAGTGACAAGGGAAATTATTAGCAATATTTAAAAGCAACAATATAAACGGTTTATTCAAAACAATAACAATAGCGCAGAAAAATATACATGGTCTCATTATATCAAAATGAGTTATATTGGTAATCAAACTTATATACAATAACTCTATAACTTTAGAGTTGCGCAGGTATTTATAAGAAGGTTATAAACATGTAATCAATTCAGTATTTTGATGATTCAGTCTTTAAAAGACAGAGTATTACGGGTTGAATTTAATACAAGGATTAATTATAATAGCATCCATCAGTATGAAACACAACTTCTATTTAAGGGCCTAAAGGGAACCTTGAAACTGATACTAAAGTTTCCTTAAATATAAAGAACAACGGCACTAAATTACGTTAATTTATCCAGTAAATCTTATACAATAGAATATACATAACACGAGAGTTTGGCTAACAGACTTTAGTCAAACTCCCCCGGGACTATCTGATCCTCACTCAGGATTCGGAAACTAAACTCCATAATCTTTTAATAAACAATAATATAAATGTCCAATTAGAACAAACTTTAAAATGATTATTAAATATGCAATAGTTAATCAAATTCATTATTAATACTAAGTAATAATGAAAGTTACTTTACTTTACGATATTTCAATATGCAAATAAATTTATGATATGGCACCTCGATGTTTACAAAATATAAATGTTATATCCACAATTTCAACACATTAAAGTTAACTCATAAAATTAAAACAATTTAATAATGGTGGCTATCTGAGTGATTGAATTCTCCAAAAGACTCTAGCGCCCAAGTGGCGACATACAAAATATAGTTTCATTTTATATACAATGATCAGATAAAGAAATAGTTAAATTAAAAAAAGGAATATTAATTTATATACTACACGAAGCCTAAACGTTGAAAATAAATCAGAGTCCCAAACATGACTCGCCATAGTTACGATTCAGATACAATACTAAATGTTTATCCTGCCATTGTCCAGGTCCATGGCAATGATCCTTCGTCGATCGTAGTTATCATGATAGTCATTTTAGCATACTTGTTCAGCATCGTTTTATTATGTCTTACTAACCTACGTGAACTAAAATAGAGAAGATTACCATTGTAGGGGTCCTATTAGCGTTGGAATAATTGGAGCGGGTAGTATGAGTTATTGAGAGTTATGCGTTAATGGCAGCATGGGGCGGGTCCTTATGTAACATAATGCACAATAATGTTACAATTATACAGCCAGTTTTTATTATTAATACATTAAAGCCTATGTTTATTAATGACCAATCATAGTAGTTACGGTAACTGTAAGGAAATGCACCCACATCAGCATACATATTCAGAAACACACACCCTCCGTGCACGATCTATATTCCAACGACGACCTAACCTTTAGCAACAAGACGGACTGTTTTATATCCACTCGTATTGGCCCGCATTCAGACATTTCTCAATCAAACAATCAATTATGAAAATATTGACTTATTCTAGCCACCGGAATCCCATTCGCAAAATTAATAGAGTTCTCTTCTTTACTCACTATATGTCTTCTAGATTCTAGCACAAAGGCTAAACATGGGATTGCGGCCTGCCACAATTGATTGAAGCAAAAAATAATCAGTTCTAGAATTCATGCTTATTATATTTAACTTTCACAATATATTTGAGTAAATAAGTTGTGGTATTATAGTGAATTAAACTTAAAACAGCATGTGGTAAAATTAGTTTAACCATCAAATGTGAAACAAATTTCTCTATATTTTTTATTTTTTTCTACCATGTTTGAACTATAGTATCAATATAATAATATTGAGAACAATCATTATGCATTAAGGGTTTTCTATCAAGTTTTTAAAAAATCCGCTCAACTTTTAATGTTTTTATTGGCAAACCACTTGTACTCTATAGAGTATTAGAAAACTAACAAACTTTTGTTCAAAGATAAATATTTTTGGGGACTTTCTTTAACAATTTAATTGCTATTCAAATGATAAACTAATTGATGTTTATTAAGGTTTTACAAATATAATATATTAACTTAAAATGTGTGACAGTATGTTTGTATATTAATTAAAATATTAAAGAAGTTCCCCATTAATGAACATTTTAGATCAAGATGTTTATTGATAAAAATAAATAAATGAACGTCTCCCTTTTAGTAAAAGTATTAAAAATAATTCAAAACTCGCTTCAACGCCCTTAAACTACGTCATTCTTCTTTTGTAAGTCTATATCATCCACCTGTGTCAGGGTAGATAGTTGGTTCGGCCCACAAGCCATTTCGTAAAGTGGCTCCAATTTGTCAAATTCCCCCATTCTTCTTCCCCCAACCTCCAAAAAAAACACTCCAGAGCAAAAGCTGAGTAAGTGATCCAGTGAAAACCATTCATCTCTATCGTCCGTCTTTCTAACCCTAGCCGTGTCAATCCCAGCATCCGGCGAAGACGAAGAAGAGAAAAATAGACATGAAGAGAGAGATAAAAAAGAAGTTAGGGAGAACATCTCCCTCGTAACGTCTGGACCACATCTTGACGAGATAAATCTTCCTCGGGCGCAAGTAGAGAAAATGTGGCTTGGATAAGACAAGCCGTGTTCCCGGGGGTGTACAGGGAGGGGGGGGGGGGCCTTACATGCCATGATTAAAATATTCCAAAGAAGATTTATTGTGATAGTACCGAGAAGAAAAGGAAACAACAGACTAACGATTGTTATGCTAAGTACTCTACTTATGTTTAATTCATGTTTTCTTACGAAAGAAGTGATTATGGAATTATATAGTATGATTGAAAACAAATGTTAGGTTATATTAGTAAGAAAATAAAAATATATAGGTGAGCTATATTATATTAAATCATTGTAAGCTAAACAAAGCTCTGAATTGTTTTAATATCCAAGGCATTTTTACTTTCTCTCGGTGAATTATTGCATTCGTGATAATATTCTGCTTCGAGATTATGAGGGATTTTAACGATTTATGTGCCCTTGAACTCCAAAAAGTGGGTATTACCTTTTTTTTTATTAGTCTGCACCTAGGACTGCAGCCAAAAATATTTTATAGATTACGTTCAAAATTTATATCTAGATATTATATCATAATTATGCCTCAAGGTTAAATCGTGATTTTAATGCTATCTCCTATATTAAGGGTAACTCATTAATGAGTAATGAAAATTCAAGAGTTTAGAAAAAATGCCCTGGCTTTAATGACTGTGTTCAACTTTAATATATTGGTAAGGGTTTACATGAAAATAACACCATAGGCCTAGTTGTTTTTCGAAGTAAAATTTATTGAATAGTAGTTTAGTGATTATTAATTTTTGAAACTTGGAAATTGTTCTAAAGTCGCTTAAATAGCAATATTTTTTTTAAAATAGGTATCTGAGAAGTGTTTTATCTAATAAATAAGAGTGTATAATGATTTATTTTAATTAATCATTTCAGGGTAATTTTATAGTTACTGTCTTTTGAAAATTTGAATTCTTTTTACAAATTTCGCAAACAGTTTTGTTTATAATCAATATCTGAAGGATGTTTTATATGAACAACAAAAGGAAGTATTACTAAAAACAGATTTATGAGAATTTGGTTTCAAACTCTAATGAGAACTTTTGTACTATTGTGTGATTTATTTTAGCTGAGGATTCTAGTATATAGTTTTTAAACACTATCCCATGATGTACAAACTAACTTAACCTAGGCCAGCACACTTAACATTCATCACACAGTTTTATCGCCAATAATTTAGTACCGGGTCAATAAAATAAGCTTATAAATAATAAATTATTCCAAGCTTCCACTTGTTCGAACCAAGGACATATAATTTATACTTTAAGTCGACTTCCCTTCCCACCCAGCTATACACCTCGATAGGTTCAGTTTAAAAATTTTTATCTTGGTCTTGATATTTTGATAAATTATACAAAATTTAAAAAAAATCTAAATTTTTGTTTTCTTAACGCCCAACACTTAACATAAAACTATTAGAAGAGCTTTCATCGAAGGCCATGTGGACTGAATTTCACGTTCATACAGTATGATTTGCTGGTAACGGATAGCTTTGGTTTCGAATCCCGGTTGGATGAATGGAATGTGAGTTTAACTAAATGGTACGCGATCGACCAGTTGACTATCCCTTGTCTCAGGTGTCACTCTAGATATAGAATATAGGGCCGAGACTATAAAGATCATTCGAATAACAGCAGTTCTCCCATCCATAATCATTAAAGCACCGGTGGGGGGGGGGGGGGTGAAGTAATATCTTCATTTGAATGTGCTTTATAGTTTCGGCACATTCGAATGACAATAGTACCCCCCCCCCCCCCCGCTTTAAATCATTATGCAGGGGGAGAACTACTGTAATTAACACGAGCTTTATAAGTCTAGGCCCTAATAAACAACGCACCGCGTCTTACTACCTGTTTAGGTTAGGTTATAAGTGAATTTAATAACTACGCTAGTGAGTTAAGGATGAGGAAGATTGAATTTAGAGGAAGTGAACCCACCTTCATTACACCCTACCATGATTCGAACCCCCATCTCCCTATCATCGGTAGTCTATTATAACACTAGATTGACGCCTTGGACCATGCGGCCACCGGGGCAGGTGTCACTTAAATTATTTTTTTAATAGTTCAAATTTATAAAGTAAAAATATCTTAAAATCGCAACACATCTCACTACCTCACCCAAAAATGCGATTTTCAAGGAATATTAGCCCTTACCAGTTATGTTGGTAGAGAGGTACGCGCTTGTGTTGGAGTGGATGACAGCCGGCTCCAGTGTTGCCGCTTGTTTATCTGGAGATGGCGTGTCGAGAGAGTGACAAGCTGGGAGGTAACATTCATTGTTTACAAGCAACAAATAACCGACATGTCTGTTACTAAATAAAGCGTGTCTTTGCGTCCCGCTCGACGTTCTATCTAGTAGACAGGCAGCCAAAACCTGAGCTGCGGTGCATCGAAAACTTCCACTAAGGACTCCGACATGCGCGGGATGAAACATGTATATGTTAACGGCAATGTGTGGAATCCAGGCATTCTATAAAAAGCCTAGGCTTTCTATATAAAGTCTAAGAGGTTTTTAGCAAAGTAGGAAATAATTTATTTTTGCTGTTGTATTTCATACTTTTTGTTGGAAAGTTATAGAATAACCAGTTATATAGTACCGAGAACAATATCTAACTTAACCTTACCTTACCTAACCACCCTATTCTAAAATAACCTAACCTGACCAACTTAAATCTTAGGATTTAGGTGAACCTTCAAGAAAACGGCGCATGACTTACATAGAACTGGATAAAGGAACTGATAACATACTTTGGGACTTCAAAAAGACAAAGAATAAGTATGAAATAAAACAGCAGAATTGGTTTATTTCATAATTGCCAAAATCATTCTGGCATTATATAGAAAGCCTAGACATTTTATAGAACGCCTGGTTTTCACACATTGCCGGTGAGACACACTTTGAAGTTTTTTTGGTTTTTTTTAAGTTCACGTGTGTATTGTTTTGGTTAAGTTTAAAATTAAGGATGAGGTGGAAGGGAGCGAGAGCCAAAATATTTAAAATTTTGCTTCAGGAGAAATTTTTATTCTAATATTATAAATATTAATTATTTCAATAATTCTTGAATATTTGTCAGGACCATCATGAAATTTGACCCGGTAATTTTATATTCCTTTAAAAATGTTTTTATCAAAATGTTATTATCCTAATGATACATATTCAAGTACTATTTTAAGAATACTATGTAAATAAAATCAAACTAAACGTTTCTACTGAAGTTTTTTTTTTATTAGAGGTATTTAACGTGCACTTAGTGAACCAACTGATTATATCATCACAAGATCTTTAAATAACTTAAATCTAGAACATACACAACATCCAGAACCCGGTTGTTAATTCATCACTGTGAAAGTGGAAGCCAACATTTTAATAGTGATAAACTTTTTGGCCATGCCAGGAATCGAAGACGTGACCCAGAGCTCAGTAGGAAGGCATGCTACCGACTGAGATAAAGTGTCTGACGCTGTTTTAAAACTGTACAAATATAAACGGCCTATCCTAATTCGCGCTAACTTATATCTCGATCTAACCGATATTATTGCAAATATCCTCTTTATATTGCAACAATGCTTTTAGAAGTTTTCGTAAATCATACGTTATGTTCATTGATATCAAATACTTTGAGGGGTCAACTAGATAATTTAATTGTTTCCTAACTCTTACATCACAAAACTAAAGGTAGTCGAACAGGAGTATACACTTGCTTGCTCCCAAGATGAAAATGAAAGACAGATGAAGGACCCTGTGCGTTTTGTGTTTGGTTTTCAATTAATCTGGCTACAATGGTAACACGTTATCTCAACAAAATGTTTGATCTTGTGGATGGAAATAAAGCCTTAAGAATATACTTGACCTGATTCCTGTATAAAAAAGACTAGCCCCGTGATGTAGGAGTCCCCAGTTCGATTCCCTTTGAGCCCCCTTCCTCCTTTATCACTCTGCAATATTTACTTAATTCTTGTTAATTTTTACGAGAAAATAAAAATGTTTATATTAGATTTGGCAGAAATTTGTTGATAACAAACTTAGAATCATCAATATCTGAGTTAACAGAAATTAATAAAAATAAATAGATTTCGTACAATTTTTTTTTCAACAGCTTTCATTTAATTTTGTTCTGATCGATGAACATGCGAAATTTTTTTTTTTTCAATTTTCAATTTTATTTTTTGGTTAATTTTTCATAAACTTTTTGTTGTTGCGATAATTTACTTTTGAAATTCATATAATTAACTCAGAATTATGTTCAGACGCTATAAAATTCCTTCCCTCAAGGATAACATTCCTGAAATTTTCTCTCTCGAGGTGGGGGGGGGGGGGTGCCATACCCCTGACAAATGGGACTCCAATCCACCCCCTATTTAGAGAACCCACATGGGTGCTCTGGTATTCAAACCAGAGACAAAGTGGGAGTAGGAGACAAGTGTTTCGGCGGTCTTTACTCTCGGCAAGACCCAATATCCCGTTCTAGTCTGTGGTTGAGCGAGCGTGTTTAGTTGGTCAGCATGGTTTTTCCAGTACTTTGAGCACATGGAAAGCTGTGGTGGGGATTGTTGGTTTGGAAACCTTCCCGAGTAAATTTTATGTTACTGCACCATTTGTTTGTCCTCCAACACCGCTGCAAATTAGTCTAGTATTTGTTCGTTTTGGTTCTTTATGCCACAGAGGCCGTCACTGGTTGCAACTTACAACAATGTTGCCAACTGCCAACTCTCACTATCTTTACTGGAGTAGATATATAGTCCAATTTCATAGGCAAGACCTTTTAGGTTGGTGACCTGGCGGTCTAGGTGTAAGGTCTCAGACTTCTGTGCTGGGGTCCGGGGTTCAATCCTCGGTCCAGGCACTGATTTATCTGATTGCCAAACCCTTCCTTCACCTTTGACAAGACGTGTATTAATCACAAATTGTAAATATGTGGAATGCTAGGCCCCTACCGTGGTTCGGATTCCACGTTAAATTGTAGGTCCTTCATTTCATCTCACAATCACCCTACCATTACACATTAGCGTAAGAAAGTATAACCCGAACGGGTAGTAAGACGCGGTGCTAATAATAATAAGACCTTTTAAGGGGCGAGGGGTAAATGTGATTGAGAATTATATCATTTTACTATTTTATTAGTATTATTTTATTGGAGCTGATATCAAACTTTGTAGCTGCGGATTATAAGCCTTGGCGTATGAAAGAAGATCTAAACAACTTTTATAGCTACCATATAAGGTTCTTCTAATGGGAACTGAACTGCATTTCGAGTTTCTCTTGTTGATACTCTTTATGCCCTGTACACACGGATGATGTTTCTGTACTTAATTCCCTACTTAATCACTTAAGTCATGTATTACCATTGGAACGATCAACTATCATAGTGACAATTAGCAAAACAAGTAGCCATCATGGAAACTTGTGCGTAATTTGTTAGAAGTGAAAGCCATAGTTTTTATTGATTATTATATCGAATTCTTGTATCTTTAGTATCCTTAAGGATTCGAGGGATTTAAGGGTTCTAGATATCTTCCCTGCAGCAGCAATTTATTTAGAAATAGAGACAATGAGAACCCGGAATGATGATCATACGATATTAGGCGACAAATCCGCAATAGACTTGGTTGCCGGACACAGGTAGGTTGAGGTTTGAATCTTGGTTTGTTGCACTGAGAGTTTCCACATGGTATTTAACACTGTGTATTTATTTATCCAACCTCTTTTCTCCACTAATGCGGGCACACTTCCTATAAACTAACCTCAACCCCACCAACTAGTCGTTAACAACCTCCACGCTATGATTTACCAAAGAAAAAATTAAAATAAAATAAAAGGGTAGAAGAGGGCAGTTTATTTAACTGTACGCCTCACGTGACCTTTTCAACAATGTCTGGTGTACTGAGGGGTAGTTTTACCTAAATGGTTTTCTAATCTACTTCCACGCAAATGTGGGTACACTTAATCTAAATATAACCTTCCTAATCCTTAAAACCATTAATGTAATTTGTATATAAGCGTATAACCCGAACGGGTAGTAAGACGTAGTTCTAAAAAAAAGTTTTAGGACAAATTTACTAACCACACCCCATTTAATTAATTTAACACTTAAATGAACTTGGATGATGCAACTTTAGGCTGTATATTTTTTTAGCACCACGTCTTACTACCCTTTCGGGCTATACACCTATATACTAATTACATTAATGTGCTAGGGATTAGGAAAGTTTAATTGGAGTAAATGCACCCGCATTTGCATAGAGGGAGAGTGGCAATCGATTTAGGAAAACCACTCTCAGTACACCTGACTGATATTGAACCCCAATCTCCTCGTATTGTGCAGTTTAATCCAACATGATTGTAGCGCGTTAGACCACGGGGCCACCGAAGTGGTCAAGCTGCATATTAATGATGATAAACACCATAGAAATAAGGGAGGTTAACACTTAGCTAATATTTATATCTTTCTAAGGCAGTTAGATCATAGATAAAATCTGTTCCGGATGGTCTAAGGAGTCACTCTCGCAATAAACTGTATTGCCGATGACGGAGAGGTTGGGGTTAAAATCCCGGTCGAATGTACTTTGGATGGTTTTTCCTAAATTATTTTCCAGTTTCCCTCCACACAAATGAGGGTATACTTCCTCTAAATTCAACTTTACTCAACTAGGGGTAAGGTGTCAGACTTCTGTGCTGGCGGCCGGGGTTCAATCCTCGGTACCGGCACAGATTTATCTGATTTCCAAACCCTTCCTACACCTCTGACAAGACATCTTGTGAATGTGGGGAATGCCAGGCCACCACCGTGGTTCGGATTCCACGTTAAACTGTAGGTCCTTCATTTCATCTCACAATCACCTTACCATTACACATTAGCGTAAGTGCGTATAACCCGAACGGGTAGTAAGACGCGGTGCTAATAATAATAATAATAATAAATAACTTTACTCATCCTTAACATATTAGAGTAATTATTGAATCTGATTTAAAACCGAACGTGTAGTAAGACGTGGTGTAAAAAAATAGAATTGAATTCAAAATAAAAAACTAATCTTGCTGAAAAGTTAATATTATAGTCCTTCTTTTATTCGGCTTCAAAATTAAGGTTTTATGGATAAAATTAATGTTTAGAATTATAAAATAAGAGAGTATATTTGACCTTTTTTCTAAATTGTAACATATGGTACACCTGCCCTCTCTACTAACTAAACTATATTTTACGCCCAGGGTTAACTTTAGAAAAGCGAGCAGGTCACACACGATGACGTTCGAATTACAAAGTTCCCCATGAGATTTGTAACTTCGAGTCATTTCAAAACAATGAGGACGTTAATAACGACATTTTCTAGCCGTTTAAATATTCAGAAGCGAGCAAAACATAAAAGGGGATAGGGATAGTGGGACATAGAGAGTAAGGATGAAACTATTAGTACCATGATTCTCCACTGACCTTCTTGGCAGCACTAGTGTTCGTTGTCCGATTGGTTTTATAAATACTTTGGGAAAGGGGGTTATTACATCAGCTCCAATTGTAATTTTTTGCGTTTGTTGTTTTCAACACGTGTTTTTATTTTGTTTTATCACTTTCCACGTATTACGTCGCCTCTGGTATATCCTAATATTTACACTTTTTTTTTTAACTTATGTCATAAAGGTTTGTCGTTTAGACATTCTTAGTCTTCTATTGGCAGTGGAGAGGATGTGACCATCTTTTGAGGCTGGAACACCCTGTTAAGTGCGGTTACTACTTCCCAATAAGATGATGGGGTGATAATGATAATGTTTCTGTGGTACCAGTAGAAGTATTGAACTTAGCTTAAGCCTAATTATCCAGACCATGGAAATCATAGGAAAAATTGCCCTTTGGGAAAAATATCTAATCGAACCCGAGATCTCTAGATTAGTAGCCAGGAATGCTAACCACTATACCAAGAGACCGGCCATATTTACACTATTAGGGTAAGTTTGAGGATGGTAGAATTGAGAGAAAATGCACTATCAATTTTGTGGGAAGACATTTAAAACCTCTACTAGCCTGCATCCAGTCGGTATTGGAAATCCCAAACTCCCCATATCGGTTAAATAGATTAAACAAGGCCAACGCTATGTCTGCGTGGCTATTGGTGTGGATAACCAGGCTAATTAACGATTGTATATAAGTGGCAAGGAAGCGGAGGATAGTTTAGAGGATGTGTGTCACATAATCGCGAATTATGAACGGGAAAACCACACAGATAAATCACACCTGGCAAAAAATATTTCAATTGCCCTCGGTCAAGATTCAAACCTCACTTTACCGACAAACCTAAAATGTTGGCTTTAGATCAGCTAGAGTTAGGCCCAATTTATCTTTTTTTCTCTTATTACTGCGTCTTACTTCCTTTTCAGGTTATACGCATATGGGATGATTACTCTAATGGGGTGGGGATGAGGAATGAAGAATTTTAGAGGTAAACTACCTGCATTTGTGTGGAAAGAGAGTGGGAAACCATTTAGCAAAAACCAACCTCAGCAGACACGACCAGGATTTGGACCCCGATCTCCCCATCATCAGCAGTCTAGTCTATTGCGATAGTGACGTCTTAACGAGGTTGGTAGATTGGGTCCTGTTTGTCAAAATCATGTCAAATTGGGTCCTGGTTAGAAAAAAGGTATAGTTAAGATGGGTCCCGGTCAGAATAAGGGTATACGTAAAATGTGCCCCATCTTTATTCAACCTATTAGTGTTACCCAGGAG
>JBCFYV010000001.1:46607585-46614316 GCA_039000515.1 Timema cristinae
CCAATTATACTTTTTTATTGCTTAAAAGTAATTTTTATTAACGTATATATGGTAAATCTTGCCTTGGTTATATTCCCAAATAATAATTATGCTGTATGTATAGCAAATGTTTGTAAATATACATTCTTTTGAGGTCTGGGAATTCTATTTTACTCAGTTAAGTTTTTTCTTGAGTTGACTGTCACGCTGCATTAACATTGAAAATGGTTTTGTACAGGCTTAGTGCGAGAAGGCCACAACGTTAATTTTGAACTAAACCTCTATTTATTTATTTATCAAACATCTACTCAACTTACATAATGCATCGCAACAATAGTTCCGTTTCAAATATTCATGGGTTTAAAATCCGGAGTGCCAAGTATTCTGACTGACGGGACACCCCCTTCCCCCAATGTCTGACGCGGCTGAGTCCGGTCCAGTGATGCCCCCTCCCCCCCCCACCCCCAAGCTCTTGGGGGAATATGAGAAGAGGAGGGGTAGTAAAGTCCGCTCTTGCTCACAGAATATTCTAGTGCGCATGTAATTGTTGCAATACATCACAAAGGACCATCTATTGAACTAGTGGCGCTTGCTCTTCACCATAGTGTGTGAGCAGTTCTCAAACCTGACAGCCATCCCCCTTTTACCTTTTTTATTCTCTTTATGAACCAAATTTTATTCACTCTAGAGTCCGATATAAATAGAAAGGAACTTATTCAACACTTAAAAATGTTTGTCCGTCACCTTAGTTCAGTCGGTAGCGTGTCTGTCTACTGAGCTAAGGTTACTGAGTTCGATCCCTGGCACGACCAAGAAATTTTTCATTGGTGAAATGTAGATGTCCCCTTTCACAATGATAAATTAACAGCTGGGGACTGGTTGTTGTGTGTTTTCTAGAAGCTAGTTTATAAGTCATGCGCTGATATAATCAATCATTTCAGAAAGTGCATGTCAAATAAATCAAATAAATAATAATCAATAATATAAAAGTTTCTTAAAACACATTTTATACGGTAGGTCCTAGAACTACGCGGTTAATTTGTTACAAAGGTTTCCACGTAAGTTGAAAATCACGTAGGTTGAAAGATGTTTAAAATTACGTATATTTGACATTTATGTTCGTTTCAAAGAAATATTAAAATTGGGTGAGTTCTGTTTTTGAAAATAAAACATTGAGAAAATGACACGCTCATGGCAGAAACAAAATACAATGGTGAAGACCCCTTAACCACTTTGAGTGTATTTCGTAAAACATAGATGGATCATTTCACATAGCATACTTATAAAGTACTATGATACATACATTCATATAAACATACATGGAGTGTGTGTTGCATCGCATTTCACTACACGTCCTGACTATCCATAGAAGGTGATGCGAGAAAAAGCCATTGTTTCTGCAGTTTTTACGGCAAAGCATTTTTTTTTTTGCCAAAATAAATAAAATATCACTCCTTGTACAAACATAAGAGTTTCATTTTATTCACATGGTGACCGCGAAATTTATTGCGTATCTGCCAAGGGTGTCCTGGAATTTAATGACAACTGTTTCTCTTCATTTAAAAAGTTTCTCATCTAATGCCGCTATGCTCATGACAGATAACAACTGTTGATATCACCATGTGAAGAGATTTAAACTATATATTTCTACTGGAGCAATATTCTATTTATTTTAACAAAAAAAAAAGTTTTCCCTTTAAAAACAATACTGGCCTTTTACTTGCGCTACCTTCCATTCCACCTGATGAAGACGTATGAATTGTACCATCATTTTCACGGAGATAAAGTGGGGAAACCATTTAGGAAAAATCTTAACCTACTTAATATATCCGGCGACCCACCTCGGTGGCATATTTGGCAAACGCGCTTGTCGTGTTTAGCTCGACTGCTGAGGACGGGGAGATCGAGGTTCGAATCTCGGTCGGGTGAACTGGGGTGGTTTTTCCTAAATGGTTTTCCACTCTACCTCCATGCAAATGCGGGTTCACTTCCTTTAATTAAACCTTCCCATTTCCTAATCCATTAGCGTAATTAGTACATAAAAGCGAATAACCCGAACGGGTAGTAAGATGCGGTGCTAAATATTATTATTAATATATCCGGCTATAATTTTTACTCCAACACTCACTTTATCGGATAACCAAACTTGATGAGCATAACGCTCAGTCTACGTGTCCATAAATAAGGATAAATTATTCTAATGGTACTAAATAAATACTAAAGTTTACAATCTTCTTAAAATATGTTTATATTTAAGGGAACACCTACTGGAGTTATGAGAAGTGTTGCACATACCTACTTATTCCACGTTATTTAAGAAATATTTGCTATTTCAAAATATGGTTCACTCCTAAATTAAGATGAAAGGGATTATCAACATGTTTCTATTGGATTAAAAAGCTTACAGTTTATGTTTCAAACTTTTAAAAGATATATAAAGGAGGATTAGTTTATTTTCAACGACGCTTCACTTTAAATTTTGTATTTATGAGAAAAAAGTAAATGTGTAGAAACAAATAATATAGACTTCTAAAAGTATGTTTTGCTAGGATCATCACAGAAAATTCGATAATGGTTCAGGATTGTTTTAAAATGTTTGTTGCTTTATTGTTTCTATTCTCATAATAAATACCGTGGTGGGAGATATTTTCCTTGAAGGAAATGTTTCCCTTAATATAAATATAAAGCACACAAAGTCATCTTTGTTACTGTGACCAACTATTATTTGGTACAGTTGATCTTTTGTTCTGCGATTGCGTTATTTTACATGAAGTTTTTAAACACACAGCTTATATCATCACTTGATTTACAAACTAACTTAAAATAAGACAGTCCCACTTTGGTGGCTGCATGTTCTAACGCGCTACTCTCGCAGGAGACTAGACTGCTGATGAAGAGGGGATTGAGGTTCAAATCTTGGTTGGGTGCACCGAGGGTTGTTTTTCCAAAATGGTTTTCCACCTTTCCTTCGCGTAAATTCGGGTACATATCCTACAAATATAACATTCCTGATCCTTAAAACATTATTATTAGCACCGCGTATTACTACCCGTTCGGGTTATACGCACTTAAGCTAATGTGCAATGATAGGATGATTGTGAGATAAATGGAAGACCTACATTTTAACGTGGGATCCGAACCACGGTGGAGGCCCGGAATTCCACACATTTACAAGTTGTGATTAATACACGTCTTGTCAGAGGTGAAGAATGTGCCGGGACCGAGGTTTGAACCCCGGTCCCCCAGCACAGATTTCCGACATCTTACCCCTAGACCACCAGGTCACCTTCTCTTAAACAATTAGCGTAGTTTTTACATAGGCATCAAACCCGAACTGGTAGTAAGACGCGGTGATATTTTTTAAAATGAGACAGTATGATCAATATTATACAACCAGGTATGAAGAGCCAAAGACGTGAAGCAATTCAATGTAGACTTTTTACGAGATTGAAGCAGAGCTAGAAGATGACGATTGTACATTTGGCCATTTAAGGAGTTGTTATACATTTGTGTGTTTAATCATTGACATATAATTTTATAAGCTGTCTAAACTGATTGAAATATTAGAATGTTGAAAGTTTCAAAATTACTACTGAGCATACTAATTTAAAATACTCACTATTTAGTTAGTGTTTGCGTTTCAGTATTATTTCACCTGTCTATATGGGGTCAATATGCTATATTCTGTCTCATTTCACCCCAGTATTTAATACATTCATGCAATTAATTGCCATGCTGATTTACAACACCGAACTCCTACCACAAAATCACTGATAAGAGAATCAGATTTTTACTATTATTATGCCCTAAAGTTATTAGTGACCTAATATTTAGGTTAGAGATGATGAATGTAGCTGAAAGCGGATTCAGGCGCATTAGCAAGGAAAAAGGATGGGGAAGTCCGACATCTTAGCTCAATGGGTAGCGTGTTTGTCTACTGAGTTAAGAGACTCGGGTACGATTCCTAGCATGGCTGAAAAGTTTTCAATTGGGGAAATGTGGGTGGGGTTCACCTTTCACATTGATGAAATAAAGGCCAGATGCTGGATTTTTTTTCCTGAATTTCTAGATTTAAGCTAATATATTATATGCTATGTGCTGATATAATCTGTTGGTTCAGAAAATACAATTCAATTCAATTCAAATAATTTAATAAAATTAAAAGAATATAACTTTATCTCTCTGTAGCTGGAGAAATAGAATATTGCAATTCTGATGCCATAGACCGAGTGACCACCAGTACGGGAATTATAAAGTTGCCTTAAGTATGGTCCATTTAGTTTTTTTAATTTATTTGGGCTATTAAACGTGCACTTTCTGAACCGACTTATTATATCAGAACACAACTTATGAACGTAAATATAGAACAGACTCAACAACCAACCCCTTGCCATTAATTAATACATCACTGGGAAAAGTAAAAACCACATTTTTCCAACGATAATTTTTTCGGCCATGTCAGGGATCGAACCAGGGACCGCTAGTTCAGTAGAAAGACACGCTACTGATTGAGCTAAGGTGCCGGCCTAAGAATCATATAAACTTAATGATCATCAAAGTATAAATTTGAGCTTTTGTTGTCTTAAAGATCAAAAACAATGTACGGACAAAGTTTTGTGTGAGCTTTACCCTACCTGGAAAACCTTCCGCGAGACGCCACTGTTTTAAATACTCTCCTTTCGAAACGCGAGAGTGAGCGGGCACGCGAGCCCTTAAGTTACGGATCCTCTTTACTCAAAGCGAAGACTAAACTAAAACAAGAAGGAAAATGAAAAAGAAAAAAAGAGTTCTAGCTACTCGAACATGAACATAACCCTTTTAACTCTGAAACAGGGCGAGCGAGGCAACAGACGCGCAGCGTCGCTCGGTGGTTACCCACTGACGGTGGATGGGGGATATGCGAGGAAGAGGGAGAGGGGAGCGAAGAAGGAATAAAAAAAATTCCCAAAAACAAAAATATCTTCTTCCTTGTGCCGTTTTATTTATCCTTCCGCCCGCGAGACGGTCAGAAGTTTTATGTTTGGGCGTCGCGGCGCTTGGTCCACGCAGCAGGTTAGGCGCGTATTCCTACTCTGTGGTCGTGCTCCTGAGAGCGGTTCCTTAGGTTAAGGTTACGCGAGTGACAAAGAGTTCGTTTATTAACTATCGTGTGTGCGTGGAAGGTTAATAGGATAACTACAGTCAAATTTTCATATGAATAACCTTTTAGAAAATACAAACTTTTTTTTGCGGTCAATATTGATAACATTATTACTATATTATTAGTTTTATTTTATAGCTAGATATATTATATTAAAATTGTTAGCTTTCAATAACATAACTTGACGTATGAATACGTAGAAGTAGACCTCGTAACTTTGATAGCTGTTAAATAAGGTCCTTCCTATGAATATTGTACTGTAACATCAAAAGTGGACGTTGTTTTTATCAACAAAAGTAAAATTTAAACTGCGTCAAGAGTTGAATTCGATGAAGAATTTTTTTTTCTCATAACTTTTAAAACAATTTTGCTATAATTTTGTGATGCAAATTTAAATTATAATATTGAATTGACATATGATTAACTAGTACATTTATAATTAATATAATTAACATTTATTACTGCATTTTCATCCTAAACTACGCGATATGTTAGTGTTTTATCATCATTTATAAATGGGAATTTTATTATTATTATTATTATTATTGTAATATTGAATGTTTTATAGTAAAATGGAGCATTTTTTTAAATCACCAAAAGAACTATTCACCTAACGTTAAATTCTATTACAGTTGAAGAAAAAAATATTATAGGGAAAATAGGGAAAAAATAATTATTATTGAAGTTAAATTTATCTTTTTAACACCACGTCTTACTACCCATTCGAATTATACGCTTATGTACTAATTACGCTGATGATTTTAGGAAACAGGAAGGTTAAATTTAGAGGGAGTGTACCCTACAGTTGCGTAGAGGGAGAATGGAATTCAATTTGGAAGAAATCCCCCTTGGTTCACCCGAGCGAGATTCAAACCTTGATCTCCCCGTCTTCGGCAGTCTAGTCTACTGTGATAGTGGTGCCTTAGACCATGCGGCCACTGAGGCGGGTATTAATGTTAACGTTTGAATAATTCAGCTCTCAGGCCAAAAGTGATGGAATCACACAAACGATGTGTTTCGTATAGCGTTATAATAATATTATAATGAATTAAATGTCTTACTACCCGTCCGGGTCATACGAAACTGTCATTTATTTAAAAAACATGGGATGAGGCAAGCATTTTCTTTGCATTTTAAGAAAACGTATTATTAGTTGCTTGTAGAGAATAAGAAAACCATACTGAAAATCAAAGGTAAAAAAGTAGTTCCCAGAAAACATGACGGTACTCTACTTGTCGGCGACGACCAAATGCAATGCAAGTCTTACACACTAGACTACCTGACCACTGGCAAAGGTGTGGGATGGGTTCCCAGAGTTGAGTTATTTTAATTTTAAAAAACCATTAGATTTTTGCTATAATTTAAGAAGGGGCTACTGGTAAGATTATATACTTTTTTTTCACAGAAGCTTCTGAAGGTTTTCATAATCAAGGTTACACAAATTTAGAAACTGTGAAGGTACATTTAAGACAACTTAAACAATTTTTTTAAATGGGATTTTGGAGTATTGGAGGATTTTACTTACCATATTGTATTTATAAAAACCCTTTCTGTAATCCTTTTCTACTGTCATCAACCATTTGTTTAAATTAACACTAAAAGAATTTATAAT
>JBCFYV010000001.1:46619513-46665174 GCA_039000515.1 Timema cristinae
CTTAGACGCCAATATACAAAATAGAAAGAGAGGGAATAAAATAAGAAGTTCACTTTTGTCAATGTTTTGATAACCCTTTCCCTCTTCCTCTAATGAGTTTACACAGTCACTTTAACATTTGCACCTTGAAAACAATGATTTTCTTTTTAGTTTCACCTTTTTCTTGTTTCCTAATCTAGATAAACATATGCTATCATGGACTTTTTTAATTTACATCCTGTAATGAAGACTCCTACAGGGCATTTTCATGACCAAGACAAATAGTTTAGGTTGTAGAGGATTTATAAAAAAAAACATACGTTTACAAAAAAACTTCTTAAAGATAAAAATAATAATTTTGCGACATTGTAGGACTATTTTCAGAATTAATTAAGAATATATAGTTGTCGTTTCAACGTTATATCTTTAACACTCGCACCAACCGTGACGTCACAGGTACGCAACGTCTCTCAACAGAAACACACACGTAAGAGAAACTTGTCGGAAGCACTGTCGAACTATTCAAAGCTTATGATTGAAAATTTCAGCTGTCTACTGATGGTTTCAGGAACGACAACACCGACAAACGAAACGATCGGTCTATCTAGTATCGCCAAAGAGTAGTGAGACAAGCGCCAAACAGTAAAAACAACAGTAAAAACTGTGCACAAGGAAAATAACCGTCAAAGACAATGTTTTGGCACCGGCCCACAAAACATTACATTCACTTCAAATTACTAACACACTAAAACAATGTAAGCGGAGTAAAGACTAATTTCGCCATCGGCCTAGTAGGAGCACCTTGTCGGACCGGGCCGTCAGGGCTAGTGACCACAGTCATGACTTGGCCGCTAACGTAATTGGGGCTGGTTTGTTTGGCTCCTTTATGAGTGTTAGGGATGATTCAACTTCGGTCTAAGCACGCTTCGGTGGCCGCATGGTCTAAGACTCTACTCTCGCAGTAGACTAGACTACCTATGACGGGGAGATCGAGGTTAGAATCTCAGTCAACTGTACTGATAAAAGTGTTTTCAAAAATTGTATTTCACTCTCTCTCTCCGTGCAAATGCGAGTACACTTCCCATAGATATAACCTTCTTAATCTTTAAAAAAACATTATAATTGGCACATAAGCGTATAACCTGAACAGTTATTAAGACGGGTTTCTAAAAAAAAAAAAAAAGCTGTGATTCATTCTAGAGTTGATGGAGCTCTAATTTATTAGGGGGGACAAAAACAGCTAGGCTCTGTACCCAGTTTTTTTTTGGGGGGGGGGGTGTTTTCTTGCGGGGGCTTACGGGGAAGTTCCTGATTCTCTCAAGAATTTTGCCATCATTAAATCCCTTATGAATAAATTTAAATTGATATATTAGATAATTCTGGTTGGAAAGTAAAGTGGTAATGTTAACTAATAGCCCGAGCTGAAAAAAAATATACGGCTATAAATAGAAAACTATTTTAACGTCATTTTTAACGTTGAAATTGTGTCTCTTTACATCCCCACCGAAATAACAGGCTCTGCCCCAATTCATTACGTGACTAAACGTGCCCCATGTGAGCAACTGTCCCTCACGCTTACGTTGCCCGTGCATGGTATCAACACAACTAGAAGGATTGGCAAATTTACTGAACCAAACTCCGCATCATCGGATAGTTTCTTGTATTTTATAAAAGGCTCATCCTATTAAAATTGGATTATAGTTCACTCCGGTCACCGGACGTGACGTCACGTGACGTTTTTTTGGAATGGAACCAGATAATTTAGAGGGTAGGCGTAGGGTGTATGGCTCATCCATTTTATGGAACTATCACATTTACATTTTTACCAGCCTCGGTGGCGTAGTTGGCTAACGCGCTTGTCGTGTTGAGCTCGACTGATGAGGACGGGGAGTTTGAGGTTCGAGTCTCGGCCAGGTGAACTGGGGGTGGTTTTTCCTAAATGGCTTTCTACTCTCCATACACGCAAATGCGGGTTCACTTCCTTTAATTCAACCTTCCTAATTCCTAATCCATTAACGTAATTAGTACCTAAAGCGTATAACTCGAACGGGTAGTAAGACGCGGTGCTAAATATTATTAATATTATTACATTTTTACCCAAGTAGATCCATTAGTGTCCTTTTTGGCACATTTATTATATTTAATACCTTCCCCCTTTACATCAAATAATTAATAACCTTGTTCTAAGATTACACGAGTTTCACACGTATGCTACGACAACACAGTCTAATTGATGATAATATTTGTATATCTTAATTACATCCTAGTTTGTCTCTGTTTATCTCACGGCCACAGATACGTCTCATCACTGGTTTACTTAAGAAAGTTTTCGTTTACGTCTGGTTCATGTTTAATAAGTTTCTTATAGGCTAAGAACGGAACGCAGTCCTAAAGATAGCTCTTGCGTGGCAAACTATTATTGGCACGGTTAAAATTGTAATAGCGCCTCTTGTGTTATCAACTGATTCATTTTTTATTTAGCGTGCTTGGTGATTACTTGGGAGGTCGGGATTCGATCACTGTCCAGTTAGAGGGATTGTTTTCTTTCAAACGCACTTTACATCCTCTATATTAGAATGCTTGTGCACTTACTAAATATCCACCTACATCATTGCTTGTTTTGAACTAGATTAGTTTATAATCCTAGTGCTGAAACAAAATATATTTAAATCCCATATATAATTTAATATACACATTAAAATTTAACTTACTATATTATTAATGTAATATTTATAATGTAATGCAATATGTATGTGTATTTGAATATATGCTTTGGTGGCCTCAGGGTACGGGCTTGCGCACCCCGTACCCCCATGTTGATTTAAGGAAATATACAGTAATCGTTTGAATTATCTCTAGCTACAAATAAATTAATTATTAAAAAATGAAGAGCCACTTGATGCATCAAAAACAAATATATCGGTTTTTCCATCCCCTATAAAAGCACATCATGAAGTATTGAAATTATGGAGGGGATTCTTTATACAGAAATCCAAAAATGTATTTGTGCTAATGGAACTTTAGAGATTTACACGTTTGTTTCCAAACATGGAGTGCCAATTGAAAACTCTTTACGTCATATAAGTTACTACTTCAACAGCAGGGATATATTTTAGTTCATCGATTAGAATTAAAACCTACTTGAGATTAACAATGAGTCTGCGTACAACCCAAACGGGTAGTAAGACGCTATGCTAATAATAATCATAATAATAACAATGAGTCAGGAAAAATATGCTATTGTTTGTCCATGTTCATTATAAATACAAATATTAAGCTAATCTCTGAAGAGGTTTTAAATTTATTTGCTAAATACATTCGTGAATATTTAAATAAAAGCTTATGTATTCTAATTATCACTGCGTCTTATTACATGTTCAGGTTACAAGCATGTATGATAATTACTCTAAAGGGTTAAGGATGAGGAAGGAAGCATTTTAGAAGTCTATTCGCATTTGTGTGGAAGGAGAGTGGGAAACCATTTAGGAAAAACCACCCTCCGTATACCTGAATGGAACTCGAACCCTAATCTCCAGTAATCAACAAGCCAGTAGAATACGAGAGCGACATCTTAGAACAAGGGTGAGTAAGTTGCTGCCTTTTGAGGGATTAAGTGTGGCCTTTTCGCATATTTATTTTGTCATCTATGTATCATAATGTTATAAAAAATGAACCACTCTTATCAATCTTATTTCTATTAAATACTACAGACGCACTGTCATATTTTTGTCAAGTTTACTGAAAATAAAATGTGCAATCTTATGACGTCACCTTCCACTTCCAGTAGGTTCCTCATTACTACCTCAAATCATTCGGCAACTGAAGCTGGTTCTAAACTGGTTCTCTTATCTCATATCAAACGACTGGATATTAAGTTTGGTAATAACATTTTATAAAACAAAATGTTCCTTATCGTTTATACTGAGATGATTATTTATCGGCCGACTCACAAACGTGTTTATGTAACCTAGCTTTTAAAAATTAATTTTCACATAAATATATGAATAATTATTTTAAAGGCTGTAAGGAAGCAATATATATATATATATATATATATATATATATATATATATATATATATATATGTGTGTGTGTGTGTGTGTGTGTGTGTGTGTAACACAGGCACATTTCCTTTAAATTCTACGTTCCTCAGCCCTACCCCACCCAATATGGAAGGTAAATATGAATAATAATAATATTTAGCACCGCGTCTTACTACCCGTTCGGGTTATACGCTTTAAGTACTATTTACTCTAATGGATTAGGAATTAAGAAGGTTGAATTAAAGGAAGTTAACCCGCATTTGCATGGAGGGAGAGTGGAAAACCATTTAGGAAAAACTACCCCCAGTTCACCCGACCGAGATTCAAACCTCGATCTCCCCGTCCTCAGCAGTCGAGCTCAACACGACAAGTGCGTTAGCCAACTACGCCACCGAGGCGGGTAGATTAGATTGAGTATGCAGTAACTAGTGATAAACATGTATTTATATATATTTTTAAATTAACGATCGAGTGGGTGAACTTTATCTGACTTCACTTCACGTAATCCATATACGCACTATTTTGATTTTATATAGAAATTTGATGCTTTCTAGAAAAATATGTAAAATATCGAATCCATAAAACACTCCATTCGCGTCTGCATATTTGGAGATATTTCAAATAACAATCATGTTATCGGACATTTTCATCATATTTGGAAGGTAAAAAGGTGCTTATATTTTGAATTTAGGGAGAGAAGAATAAATATGTATTTACGGTAGTACATATGACTTATTTATTATGTTACACCCCCTCTGAGTCCTTTTATATATCGACCATTAAATAATATAAAAGGGAGTGGGTGAAATCTAAGGAACAAGTGACAAGGGAAATTATTAGCAATATTTAAAAGCAACAATATGAACGGTTTATTCAAAACAATAACAATAGCGCAGAAAAATATACATGGTCTCATTATATCAAAATGAGTTATATTGGTAATCAAACTTATATACAATAACTCTATAACTTTAGAGTTGCGCAGGTATTTATAAGAAGGTTATAAACATGTAATCAATTCAGTATTTTGATGATTCAGTCTTTAAAAGACAGAGTATTACGGGTTGAATTTAATACAAGGATTAATTATAATAGCATCCATCAGTATGAAACACAACTTCTATTTAAGGGCCTAAAGGGAACCTTGAAACTGATACTAAAGTTTCCTTAAATATAAAGAACAACGGCACTAAATTACGTTAATTTATCCAGTAAATCTTATACAATAGAATATACATAACACGAGAGTTTGGCTAACAGACTTTAGTCAAACTCCCCCGGGACTATCTGATCCTCACTCAGGATTCGGAAACTAAACTCCATAATCTTTTAATAAACAATAATATAAATGTCCAATTAGAACAAACTTTAAAATGATTATTAAATATGCAATAGTTAATCAAATTCATTATTAATACTAAGTAATAATGAGAGTTACTTTACTTTACGATATTTCAATATGCGAATAAATTTATGATATGGCACCTCGATGTTTACAAAATATAAATGTTATATCCACAATTTCAACACATTAAAGTTAACTCATAAAATTGTAATGTAATTGATTTGCCCCTAAAAAGTATGTGAAAGCATTGACAATAATATCGTCCTAATTTTATAAACATATCTTATTTCATTTAAATTATGTAGTATATTAAATGGCGCCTAAAGCACTTCTTCTTCTAAGAAGGCAAAAGCCACTGAACAGTGACGTCACGCACGTGACACCAGTCAAGTCAGTTTGACAATATATATTTTTCAAATAATAATTTCCTCTTCTCGATGGTTCGAAGAGAGATTTTAAAATGTAACTTGAGTCTTTTTCCGGCTCTCGAAGCTTCGAGTAGCACAGAGATGTTTTTGTCTTGTATTTTGTTTTTCTAAACTAAACCTTCTCGAAGCTTCCATGACCGAGGAATATATACAAAGGATGGTGCAACATAAAATTAGTGTTCAGTTGGGAGTGGTCAGTTGGGAGTTGGGAGTTGTCAGTTGGCAGTTGGTGTCCAATACTGACAGAACTCACTTGGCGTCTAGCAACACCTGTCCGCGCTAGCCCGCGTATATATTTCGATATGATCTATTTTCGCATTAATTAAACTGATTCAGCAATAAAAAACAGGTCAAAATGAAAAGTGTATTAATCATACTTCTTCAATAGGCGCCCATCGCGGTAACGTAAATCCAAAACGTTACAATTGGCTTCCCAACTTAGGGGCACGAATTATCTCCCCGAGATACAGCACGAATTATCTCCCCGAGATACAGCACAATATACCTCCCCGAGATACAGCACGAGATACAGCACGAATTATCTCCCCGAGATACAGCACAATATACCTTCCCGAGATACAGCACGAGATACAGCACGAATTATCTCCCCGAGATACAGCACGAGATACCTCCCCGAGATCGCCACGAAATACCTCCCCGAGGTAAGCAGTAGAGGACAACGCCGAAGACCGAGATAAGCAGTAAGCAACGCCGAGGACCAAGATAAGCAGTAAGCAACGCCGAGGACCGGGATAAGCAGGAAGCAGCACCGAGACAAAGCAGGAAGCAACGCCGAGGACCAAGATAAGCAGTAAGCAGCGTCGAGGACCGACAGTAGCAGCTTACCATCACCAAAGGAGACAAGGGGTGGAGACGAGTCTAAAGAAGATCACAGATAAGTCATCAACAGAAACTTAAATTAAATAGTGAAAAATATATTTATGTCATTTGTGCATTTTGGGGGTGGAACAGTATACATTTTTTTTGTGATTTAAATTAAGGGAACAATAATTAAAAAATGGCAGATTCAAATGATAATAGTGACGCTAGTAGCTGTTCTGAAGAGGTAACATATGAAAATAGACCTAGGAATCAGTTAGGTCTAGAACAATCAGATGAGGAAATAAGAGAAAGTGAACAGGACAATGGAGAATCATTTGCAGAGGGAGAGAGAGAAGGAGATAGGACAGAAAAAGATAGAAATGTTATAGTAGATGAGGAAGAAAGAGAAAAGAGTAAGGAACAAAATATGGAACAACCCATAGTAGATTTAAATCAACTTATGAGAATGTTACAAGGAAGTAATCAGAAAATGTTACAAGAAATTAATCAGAAAATAGATAAAAGTAGCCAGGAAACTAAACAAGAAATAATAGATGCAACTAATCAAAAAATAGATAAAAGTAGCCAGGAAACTAAACAGGAAATAGATACAAGTAGACACGAAATTAATCAAATAATATATGCAAATACTCAGGCAATTAATCAGAAAATAGATACAAATCAGACTAAACTTGAACAAATCAATAAGGAACTAAGTGCTAAAATAGAGTTAAGTAAGGAGGTTTGTGATCAGAGATTTGGTTATGTAGAGCAAAAAATAGACCAATTAGAGACGGTTCATCAAAACTTAGCAGTACAGTTAAATGAGGTAGACACAAAAGTGATAGAACAGGAAAAAGTAAAACAGATTTTGATTGAAAAGCATGAAAACTTAAGGAAAGGACAGTTCAAGTTAATGGAACAGATTTCAGCTAATAAAAATAAAATAGAAACAATAGAACTAGAATCAGTTAAAGGGTTAAAGGAAGTAGAAATTAAAGTTGGGAATCTGGACCTTCAGGTAGAACACAATGAAAAGGAAATAAATGAGGTAAAATCAGTACTTGATTCTCAGCAAGACACAAATAAAATTTTAATTAAAGAACAGATAGATGGGATCGTAAATAAGGCAGTAGAAAAGCTAGATAAAAAACTAACCAATTTTGTTGTTGAAAATCAAACAAATCTAGGGGAATCTAGTAACTTACACAATACTACCAACTTATTTGCTAAGGGACTAAGAGAAACGTCATTAGCACTTATTCCAAAATTTAAAGGAAAGAGAGGAAACATTTCAGCAGTACAATATATAAATAAAGTAGAAAGAGTATTTAAAGGAGAAAGAATAAATGAAAAAGTCAAAATAGAGATATTTTTATCAGGCCTAGAAGATGAGGCGAAATCCTGGACAGATAGTATAGAGAGTGAATGGGAGACATACGAGCAGGCTAGGGAAATATTTTTGGAAAAATATTGGTCTCAAAATATGCAGGATGATTTTCTACAATTAATTTTTAATGGAAAATATAACAAGGATGGTACAATGAGTGAATATTTCAATAAATTTGTAACACAGGCGAAATATTTGCGATACCCAGTAGTAGAGGATAGATTGATAGGTCTTCTAATGAATCATTTTCCAACTCCAGTACAAGACGTTCTCATTAGTATAAATAAACAGAACATCAAAGAAGTAGAGAGAGTATTAATGGCATTTGATGATAGATATCAAAGAAACAAAGAAATCAATGATCAGACAAACAAATATAATATTGATAGGCATAGGCAATCAACAAACCCTCAAATCAAAGAAATTAATAATGGACAAGATAGGCAGAGATATCAAAATAATTATCCAATACCAGAGCAAAATAGAAAATATCCACATCCTAGAATAGAATATCGACAGGATAGGAACCAAGGACCTTCGAGGCAAATAAATTCGAGTGATCGACAAATTAATAGAAATAACAATACAGGTAACCCCAGATTCACAACCAATCAAGTACATCAACCTCCAAATTTTAATTATGTGCCACCATTCTCAGGGACATCAAATTTAAATGAGTACGACTCACAAAAAATATTTGATCCAGGAGGCAATTAATCAAACTTTAAATTTCGGATTATATAAATGTAAAAAATTAGCAGTTAAATTAAAGATTTAAATTTTAAATAAGTGAAATAAGGGTAACTATAATAATTTAGTTGTAGTAAGAAAAGTTTAAAATATAAATTTAAGTAAATTTAAAAAAGCACAAATTCAGCGACGTAAAAGTAATATTTCCTGTGCAAGAGAAGGTTGTGCGTATTTGTAGAAATTGTAAAGTAAACAATTATAAGTAGCAACAAGCAAGGTTAGAAGTAGATCATCAAACTAAATTACATCTTGCAGTAAAAAGATTAAAAGATACAGCAGAGAAACGAACCCGGTACCATGATAAAAAGATTCTTAAACCTATTGAATACGCAAATGGCCAGTTAGTTCTTGTAAAAAATCATCAGTTATCATCAGCTTTGAATAAGGAAGTAAAAAAGTTCTTTTTACTATATGAAGGACCATATCAGGTAAAATATCAAATAGGTCAAAATGTATACTTAATTCAAGACCCTGAGACTCTTAAGATTAGAGGTGTTTTTAATGTCACAGAATTAAAACCCTATTATAGCAAGACAGATATCTAAACATTTTTCAGCTACATTAATTATAAAGGATAGGAACAGGATTTTATTTACATAATTAAATAGTAAAATGACTATGCAAGAGTTCGAACCTGTAGCACAATAACTAGCAAAAATACATGTTGAAAGAGTCACCTCTTTCTGAGGAGATACGCAGTGGTTAAAATATACTGCGTACTTACTTAGTACCACAAACAAGCAACTGTAAACAACTCTTCAACTGCGTGTTATTTTGAAATGAGTAAGGAGGGTGACACACCTCAAAATATAAATTGTAAAGAAACCATAAACGACCAAACATGAAAAGTGAGACTAATCTTTTAGTTTCTGAAAAGGAAGTTAAACCTTCTTTTGTAAAAATTGAGAGGGTTGTAAAACAAATTCTATACATTCATTCCTACGTCGCACTTAATACAGGTGGTCGGTCATCTATTGTCATTCCTACATCGCAAAGCTAAGACGACAACACAAACTGACTTTGGCCACGAAAGATAAAATCACTTATTTTTATTAGTTCAATAAGTCAGAGTCAAACCCGGTACATTAAGTATAAAATCTATAAGTATAAAAATATAAATTCTTATCAATTTAGATTAATAACATTTGGACTTAGCATAATTTTAGAAAGTTGTATAAATCAAAATAGGAGAACAGATAAGGAGGCATGGACCCTTAGAAGCATGCAAGGGATAACATCGGATAGAAGGTTAGGTGAGGGCTTGGATAAGTTTGTCAGCTGGAGGTGCGTGAAAGCCTGTAATCACGCGAGGATAGATTAGGGTCTAAATATATTCTAAGAGTAGGTCATAATTTTTGTTAATTGTAAACTATTGTTTAGGTAATAATTTGAGTAAAAATTAGGCTAACAGGGCAATTTTGAGTTTAAAAAATTTATATAATTTCAATTTAAGAAAAAAGTTAGGAAATTTTATTAATTAATAGACGATCTTGGAAATCTGAATAAATATATTATTTCATCAATGATGCATTTTTTTATAATCAAGATAAGGATTTTAATATTTATGTGGGGGGTTATTTTAATTCAATTAATTAAATGGCAATAAATTCAACGATTTTGATTCAGATATTAAAGAAATCACAGAGTAGGCTAATAAGCTGAAGAGTAAGATCTAAGATATCTAGAGAGATTAATTTAGATATGCACTTGAGTGCTTATTACAGTATGTTAAGGTGAGTGGAAATAAGAGGCGAGTAGTCTTGTTTAAAAGCATTTTTTCAGATAGTGGAGTTGAGGTCTTTTCATTGAGGTATATAGGTTGAGAAAGTGGAGTTGAGGTTTTTTCAGATATGGTCTTAGCTATGGGCAAGCCATGATCTAGATTAATTAATCGTCGTTATGAGTTTAAGGATGGCCCGAGGGCATCTAGCAGCGTTGAGGAGAATTGAGTGAGGAAGTTGAGGTGTATTAAGCCATGGACTTAGATAGTAAGCCATTATGAATAATTTCAATTTTTATAAGTGGTGAGTCAAACGGATCACCAAAGTTCAGGTAGCAGGTATTCACAAACATAGAGTTAGCACAACGCAACAAAGAGTCAGTTATAATAAATGAGGCAGAAGCCTAAGCTTTCCACTATATAATATGCGATAAATATCCAATGGTTAATTCTGGATTAAAATTTAAAGATATTGAGGAGATTGTGAAGAAGTTTAAAAGGGTATTCTGTGATTACGTGATGTAATAATGCTAATGTATTAACAAGGATGAGAGCTAATTAGGGTGTTAGACCTAATTAGGCTACTATAAAAGATTTTATTATAATTTCATTTTTAAATGCTTAAGGCTAACAGGCAATAGTCAAAAGATTGTAATCAAGAAAAAGATGCAGTTAAAGATTTTTTCACTAATGAGAAATTAATTATTCAATTAAGAAGGGAGAAAATAATTTTCAATATTTTATAATGGTGTGATATATAATTTCATACTGATTTCTAACGTCCTTTATGATTCCAAGATTATCGTCTATATATAATTCAAATATTTTAAATTTGTTTTGAGATTAGGTATTCTCATAAATAAAGATTTTGGTAAGGTGGTTCAGATGTTCTATTATTATCCTTTCTCTGTCCGAAACAATGTAATATATTATCTTTTAAGTAATTGGGTTTATTTTGTAAATTCTTTTTTGTGTTTTTAAGCTAATTATTCAATAAATGTATTTTAAGAATATAATAGTGGCTCATATAGCGAATTTGGCCGTCAGGCTTTTAAGAGTAAGTGTAGCATTAAGAGTGTTAAGTGTATCAATATAATAATGATAATAGTAAAAGTGGATCCGTGAAGGATCAATAAAAAATGAATAAAAAGGTGCAACGAAGTGTTTAAACCAATAAATGATCAAAAGACACTTTGATTAGTGACAATTGAATTCCATTTTTTATTAAAAAGTTTAATGTATTTTAATCAATCTTAAGGACGTTATAGCAACGAATTTTGTTTTTTTTAAATAAAAAATAAAAAACTTTAATTAGTAATAATTAAATTCAAATCTTTATATTAAATCCAAATTTTATGTAATAAACTTAGATTATTTTATTTCAATTAATTGTAATTATACTTAACAATTTTATATCTTGATATTTGATTTATTTAATTCAACTTTTTGATTAACATTTTAAATTTTAATGTTTGATTTATATAACTTCAATATATATGTATACTTCATGTAAACTTACAGTCGGAGAACACCACTTCAAATATTATTATCATTCAAGAACAACATTATACAGGGTGTTCCAAATTATTTGAATTTATCCAATTTGTGAAATGTTATACAGGATGTTTCAAAATATTGTTATTTGTGAAATTTTATACAGGGTGTGCGAAAAATGATCATGTCGTCTTTTATTTTTTTTAGCAAAGCGTATCAAAAAGTATACGACTAAGTCTCTACTTTCAGATACACTTTGGGGGGTATTGTAATGTAATTGATTTGCCCCTAAAAAGTATGTGAAAGCATTGACAATAATATCGTCCTAATTTTATAAACATATCTTATTTCATTTAAATTATGTAGTATATTAAATGGCGCCTAAAGCACTTCTTCTTCTAAGAAGGCAAAAGCCACTGAACAGTGACGTCACGCACGTGACACCAGTCAAGTCAGTTTGACAATATATATTTTTCAAATAATAATTTCCTCTTCTCGATGGTTCGAAGAGAGATTTTAAAATGTAACTTGAGTCTTTTTCCGGCTCTCGAAGCTTCGAGTAGCACAGAGATGTTTTTGTCTTGTATTTGTTTTTTCTAAACTAAACCCTCTCGAAGCTTCCATGACCGAGGAATATATACAAAGGATGGTGCAACATAAAATTAGTGTTCAGTTGGGAGTGGTCAGTTGGGAGTTGGGAGTTGTCAGTTGGCAGTTGGTGTCCAATACTGACAGAACTCACTTGGCGTCTAGCAACACCTGTCCGCGCTAGCCCGCGTATATATTTCGATATGATCTATTTTCGCATTAATTAAACTGATTCAGCAATAAAAAACAGGTCAAAATGAAAAGTGTATTAATCATACTTCTTCAATAGGCGCCCATCGCGGTAACGTAATTCCAGAACGTTACAATATTAAAACAATTTAATAATGGTGGCTATCTGAGTGATTGAATTCTCCAAAAGACTCTATCGCCCAAGTGGCGACATACAAAATATAGAGTTTCCTTTTATATACAATGATCAGATAAAGAAATAGTTAAATTAAAAAAAAGGAATATTAATTTATATACTACACGAAGCCTAAACGTTGAAAATAAATCAGAGTCCCAAACATGACTCGCCATAGTTACGATTCAGATACAATACTAAATGTTTATCCTGCCATTGTCCAGGTCCATGGCAATGATCCTTCGTCGATCGTAGTTATCATGATAGTCATTTTAGCATACTTGTTCAGCATCGTTTTATTATGTCTTACTAACCTACGTGAACTAAAATAGAGAATATTACCATTGTAGGGGTCCTATTAGCGTTGGAATAATTGGAGCGGGTAGTATGAGTTATTGAGAGTTATGCGTTAATGGCAGCATGGGGCGGGTCCTTATGTAACACAATGCACAATAATGTTACAATTATACAGCCAGTTTTTATTATTAATACATTAAAGCCTATGTTTATTAATGACCAATCATAGTAGTTACGGTAACTGTAAGGAAATGCACCCACATCAGCATACATATTCAGAAACACACACCCTCCGTGCACGATCTATATTCCAACAACGACCTAACCTTTAGCAACAAGACGGACTGTTTTATATCCACTCGTATTGGTCCGCATTCAGACATTTCTCAATCAAACAATCAATTATGAAAATATTGACTTATTCTAGCCACCGGAATCCCATTCGCAAAATTAATAGAGTTCTCTTCTTTACTCACTATATGTCTTCTAGATTCTAGCACAAAGGCTAAACATGGGATTGCGGCCTGCCACAATTGATTGAAGCAAAAAATAATCAGTTCTAGAATTCATGCTTATTATATTTAACTTTCACAATATATTTGAGTAAATAAGTTGTGGTATTATAGTGAATTAAACTTAAAACAGCATGTGGTAAAATTAGTTTAACCATCAAATGTGAAACAAATTTCTCTATATTTTTTATTTTTTTCTACCATGTTTGAACTATAGTATCAATATAATAATATTGAGAACAATCATTATGCATTAAGGGTTTTCTATCAAGTTTTTAAAAAATCCGCTCAACTTTTAATGTTTTTATTCGCAAACCACTTGTACTCTATAGAGTATTAGAAAACTAACAAACTTTTGTTCAATGATAAATATTTTTGGGGACTTTCTTTGACAATTTAATTGCTATTCAAATGATAAACTAATTGATGTTTACTAAGGTTTTACAAATATAATATATTAACTTAAAATATGTGACAGTATGTTTGTATATTAATTAAAATATTAAAGAAGTTCCCCATTAATGAACATTTTAGATCAAGATGTTTATTGATAAAAATAAATAAATGAACGTCTCCCCTTTAGTAAAAGTATTAAAAATAATTCAAAACTCGCTTCAACGCCCTTAAACTACGTCATTCCTCTTTTGTAAGTCTATATCATCCACCTGTGTCAGGGTAGATAGTTGGTTCGGCCCACAAGCCATTTCGTAAAGTGGCTCCAATTTGTCAAATTCCCCCATTCTTCTTCCCTCAACCTAAAAAAAAAAACACTCCAGAGCAAAAGCTGAGTAAGTGATCCAGTAAAAACCATTCATCTCTATCGTCCGTCTTTCTAACCCTAGCCGTGTCAATCCCAGCATCCGGCGAAGACGAAGAAGAGAAAAATAGACATGAAGAGAGAGATAAAAAAGAAGTTAGGGAGAACATCTCCCTCGTAACGTCTGGACCACATCTTGACGAGATAAATCTTCCTCGGGCGCAAGTAGAGAAAATGTGGCTTGGATAAGACAAGCCGTGTTCCCGGGGGTGTACAGGGGGGGGGGGGGCCTTACATGCCATGATTAAAATATTCCAAAGAAGATTTATTGTGATAGTACCGAGAAGAAAAGGAAACAACAGACTAACGATTGTTATGCTAAGTACTCTACTTATGTTTAATTCATGTTTTCTTACGAAAGAAGAGATTATGGAATTATATAGTATGATTGAAAACAAATGTTAGGTTATATTAGTAAGAAAATAAAAATATATATAGGTGAGCTATATTATATTAAATCATTGTAAGCTAAACAAAGCTCTGAATTGTTTTAATATCCAAGGCATTTTTACTTTTTCTCGGTGAATTATTGCATTCGTGATAATATTCTGCTTCGAGATTATGAGGGATTTTAACGATTTATGTGCCCTTGAACTCCAAAAAGTGGGTATTACATTTTTTTTGTTGATTAGTTTGCACCTAGGACTGCAGCCAAAAATATTTTATAGATTTCGTTCAAAATTTATATCTAGATATTATATCATAATTATGCCTCAAGGTTAAATCGTGATTTTAATGCTATCTCCTATATTAAGGGTAACTCACTAATGAGTAATGAAAATTCAAGAGTTTAGAGAAAATGCCCTGGCTTTAATGACTGTGTTCAACTTTAATATATTGGTAAGGGTTTACATGAAAATAACACCATAGGCCTAGTTGTTTTTCGAAGTAAAATTTATTGAATAGTAGTTTAATGATTATTAATTTTTGAAACTTGGAAATTTGTTCTAAAGTAGCTTAAATAGCAATATTTTTTTAAAATAGGTATCTGGGAAGTGTTTTATCTAATAAATAAGAGTGTATAATGATTTATTTTAATTAATCATTTCAGGGTAATTTTATAGTTACTGTCTTTTGAAAATTTGAATTCTTTTTAAAAATTTCGCAAACAGTTTTGTTTATAATCAATATCTGAAGGATGTTTTATATGAATAACAAAAGGAAGTATTACTAAAAACAGATTTATGAGAATTAGGTTTCAAACTCTAATGAGAACTTTAGTACGATTGTGTGATTTATTTTAGCTGAGGATTCTAGTATATAGTTTTTAAACACTATCCCATGATCTACAAACTAACTTAACCTAGGCCAGCACACTTAACATTAATCACACAGTTTTATCGCCAATAATTTAGTACCGGGTCAATAAAATAAGCTTATAAATAATAAATTATTCCAAGCTTCCACTTGTTCGAACCAAGGACATATAATTTATACTTTAAGTCGACTTCCCTTCCCACCCAGCTATACACCTCGATAGGTTCAGTTTAAAATTTTTTATCTTGGTCTTGATATTTTGATAAATTATACAAAGTTTAAAAAAAATCTAAATTTTTGTTTTCTTAACGCCCAACACTTAACATAAAACTATTAGAAGAGCTTTCATCGATGGCCATGTGGACTGAATTTCACGTTCATACAGTATGATTTGCTGGTAACGGATAGCTTTGGTTTCGAATCCCGGTTGGATGAATGGAATGTGAGTTTACGCGATCGACCAATTGACTATCCCTTGTCTCAGGTGTCACTCTAGATATAGAATATAGGGCTGAGACTATAAAGATCATTCGAATGACAGCAGTTCTCCCATCCATAATCATTAAAGCACCGGTGGGGGGGGGGGAAGTAATATTTTCATTTGAATGTGCTTTATAGTTTCGGCACATTCGAATGACAATAGTACCCCCCCCCCCCGCTTTAAATCATTATGCAGGGGAGAACTGCTGTAATTAACACGAGCTTTATAAGTCTAGGCCCTAATAAACAACGCACCGCGTCTTACTACCTGTTTAGGTTAGGTTATAAGTGAATTTAATAACTACGCTAGTGAGTTAGGTATGAGGAAGATTGAATTTAGAGGAAGTGAACCCACCCTCATTACACCCTACCATGATTCGAACCCCCATCTCCCTATCATCGGTAGTCTATTATAACACTAGATTGACGCCTTGGACCATGCGGCCACCGGGGCAGGTGTAACTTAAATTATTTTTTTAATAGTTCAAATATATAAAGTAAAAATATCTTAAAATCGCAACACATCTCACTACCTCACCCAAAAATGCGATTTTCAAGGAATATTAGCCCTTACCAGTTATGTTGGTAGAGAGGTACGCGCTTGTGTTGGAGTGGATGACAGCCGGCTCCAGTGTTGCCGCTTGTTTATCTGGAGATGGCGTGTCGAGAGAGTGACAAGCTGGGAGGTAACATTCATTGTTTACAAGCAACAAATAACCGACATGTCTGTTACTAAATAAAGCGTGTCTTTGCTTCCCGCTCGACGTTCTATCTAGTAGACAGGCAGCCAAAACATGAGCTGCGGTGCATCGAAAACTTCCACTAAGGACTCCGACATGCGCGGGATGAAACATGTATATGTTAACGGCAATGTGTGGAATCCAGGCATTCTATAAAAAGCCTAGGCTTTCTTTATAAAGTCTAAGAGGTTTTTAGCAAAGTAGGAAATAATTTATTTTTGCTGTTGTATTTCATACTTTTTGTTGGAAAGTTATAGAATAACCAGTTATATAGTACCGAGAACAATATCTAACTTAACCTTACCTTACCTAACCACCCTATTCTAAAATAACCTAACCTGACCAACTTAAATCTTAGGGTTTAGGTGAACCTTCAAGAAAACGGCGCATGATTTACATAGAACTGGATAAAGGAACTGATAACATACTTTGGGACTTCAAAAAGACAAAGAATAAGTATGAAATAAAACAGCAGAATTGGTTTATTTCATAATTGCCAAAATCACTCTGGCATTATATAGAAAGCCTAGACATTTTATAGAACGCCTGGTTTTCACACATTGCCGGTGAGACACACTTTGAAGTTTTTTTTGTTTTTTTTTAAGTTCACGTGTGTATTGTTTTGGTTAAGTTTAAAATTAAGGATGAGGTGTAAGGGAGCGAGAGCCAAAATATTTAAAATTTTGCTTCAGGAGAAATTTTTATTCTAATATTATAAATATTAATTATTTCAATAATTCTTGAATATTTGTCAGGACCATCATGCAATTTGACCAGGTAATTTTATATTCCTTTAAAAATGTTTCTATCAAAATGTTATTATCCTAATGATACATATTCAAGTACTATTTTAAGAATACTATATAAATAAAATCAAACTAAACGTTTATACTGAAGTTTTTTTTTTAATTTGAGGTATTTAACGTGCACTTAGTGAACCAACTGATTATATCATCACAAGAGCTTTAAATAACTTAAATCTAGAACATACACAACATCCAGAACCCGGTTGTTAATTCATCACTGTGAAAGTGGAAACCAACATTTTAATAGTGATAAACTTTTTGGCCATGCCAGGAATCGAATACGGGACCCAGAGCTCAGTAGGAAGGCATGCTACCGACTGAGATAAAGTGTCTGACGCTGTTTTAAAACTGTACAAATATAAACGGCCTATCTTAATTCGCGCTAACTTATATCTCAATCTAACCGATATTATTGCAAATATCCGCTTTATATTGCAACAATGCTTTTAGAAGTTTTCGTAAATCATACGTTATGTTCATTGATATCAAATACTTTGAGGGGTCAACTAGATCATTTAATTGTTTCCTAACTCTTACATCACAAAACTAAAGGTAGTCGAACAGGAGTATACACTTGCTTGCTCCCAAGATGAAAATGAAAGACAGATGTAGGACCCTGTGCGTTTTGTGTTTGGTTTTCAATTAATCTGGCTACAATGGTAACACGTTATCTCAACAAAATGTTTGACCTTGTGGATGGAAATAAAGCCTTAAGAATAGACTTGACCTGATTCCTGTATAAAAAAGACTAGCCCCGTGATGTAGGAGTCCCCGGTTCGAATCCCTTTAAGCCCCCTTCCTCCTTTATCACTCTGCAATATTTACTTAATTCTTGTTAATTTTTACGAGAAAATAAAAATGTTTATATTAGATTTGGCAGAAATTTGTTAATAACAAACTTATAATCATCAATACCTGAGTTAACAGAAATTAATAAAAATAAATAGATTTCGTACAATTTTTTTTTTCAACAGCTTTCATTTAATTTTGTTCTGATTGATGAACATGTGAATTTTTTTTTTTTGTTCAATTTTCAATTATTTTTGTTGTTGTTAATTTTTCATAAACTTTTTGTTGTTGCGATAATTTACTTTTGAAATTCATATAATTAACTCAGAATTATGTTCAGACGCTATAAAATTCCTTCCCTCAAGGATAACATTCCTGAAATTTTCTCTCTCGAGGTGGGTGGGGGGTGCCATACCCCTGACAAATGGGACTCCAATCCACCCCCTATTTAGAGAACCCACATGGGTGCTCTGGTATTCAAACCAGAGACAAAGTGGGAGTAGGAGACAAGTGTTTCGGCGGTCTTTACTCTCGGCAAAACCCAATATCCCGTTCTAGTCTGTGGTTGAGCGAGCGTGTTTAGTTGGTCAGCATGGTTTTTTCCAGTACTTTGAGCGCATGGAAAGCTGTGGTGGGGATTGTTGGTTTGGAAACCTTCCCGAGTAAATTTTATGTTACTGCACCATTTGTTTGTCCTCCCACACCGCTGCAAATTAGTCTAGTATTTGTTCGTTTTGGTTCTTTATGCCACAGAGGCCGTCACAGGTTGCAACTTACAACAATGTTGCCAACTGCCAACTCTCACTATCTTTACTGGAGTAGATATATAGTCCAATTTCATAGGCAAGACCTTTTAGGTTGGTGACCTGGCGGTCTAGGTGTAAGGTCTCAGACTTCTGTGCTGGGGTCCGGGGTTCAATCCTCGGTCCAGGCACAAATTTATCTGATTACCAAACCCTTCCTTCACCTCTGACAAGACATCTTGTGAATGTGGGGAATGCCAGGCCTCCACCGTGGTTCGGATTCCACGTTAAACTGTAGGTACTACATTTCATCTCACAATCACCCTACCATTACACATTAGCGTAAGTACGTACGTATAACCCGAACGGGTAGTAAGACGTGGTGCTAATAATAATAAGACCTTTTAGGGGGCGAGGGGGAAATGTGATTGAGAATGATAACATTTTACTATTTTACTAGTATTATTTTATTGGAGCTGGTATCAAACTTTGTAGCTGCGGATTATAAGACTTGGCGTATGAAAAAGATCTAACAACTTTTATAGCTACCATATAAGGTTCTTCTAATGGGAACTGAACTGCATTTCGAGTTTCTCTTGTTGATACTCTTTATGCCCTGTACACACGGATGATGTTTCTGTACTTAATTCCCTACTGAATCACTTAAGTCATGTATTACCATTGGAACGATCAACTATCATAGTGACAATTAGCAAAACAAGTAGCCATCATGGAAACTTGTGCGTAATTTGTTAGAAGTGAAAGCCATAGTTTTTATTGATTATTATATCGAATTCTTGTATCTTTAGTATCCTTAAGAATTCGAGGGATTTAAGGGTTCTAGATATCTTCCCTGCAGCAGCAATTTATTTAGAAATAGAGACAATGAGAACCCGGAATGATGAGCATACGATATTAGGCGACAAATCCGCAGTAAACTTGGTTGCCGGACACGGGTAGGTTGAGGTTTGAATCTTGGTTTGTTGCACTGAGAGTTTCCACATGGTATTTAACACTGTGTATTTATTTATCCAACCTCTTTTCTCCACTAATGCGGGCACACTTCCTATAAACTAACCTCAACCCCACCAACTAGTCGTTAATAACCTCCACGCTATGATTTACCAAAGAAAAAATGAAAATAAAATAAAAGGGTAGAAGAGGGCAGTTTATTTAACTGTACGCCACACGTGGCCTTTTCAACAATGTCTGGTGTACTGAGGGGTAGTTTTACCTAAATGGTTTTCTAATCTACTTCCACGCAAATGTGGGTACACTTAATCTAAATATAACCTTCCTAATCCTTAAAACCATTAATGTAATTTGTATATAAGCGTATAACCCGAACGGGTAGTAAGACGTAGTTCTAAAAAAAGTTTTAGGACAAATTTACTAACCACACCCCATTTAATTAATTTACCACTTAATGAACTTGGATGATGCAACTTTAGGCTGTATATTTTTTTAGCAGCACGTCTTACTACCCTTTCGGGCTATACACCTATATACTAATTACATTAATGTGCTAGGGATTAGGAAAGTTTAATTGGAGTAAATACACCCGCATTTGCATAGAGGGAGAGTGGCAATCGATTTAGGAAAACCACTCTCAGTACACCTGACTGATATTGAACCCCAATCTCCTCGTATTGTGCAGTTTAATCCAACATGATAGTAGCGCGTTTGACCACGGGGCCACCGAAGTGGTCAAGCTGCATATTAATGATGATAAACACCATAGAAATAAGGGAGGTTAACACTTAGCTAATATTTATATCTTTCTAAGGCAGTTAGATCATAGATAAAATATGTTCCGGATGGTCTAAGGAGTCACTCTCGCAATAAACTGTATTGCCGATGACGGAGAGGTTGGGGTTAAAATCCCGGTCGAATGTACTTTGGATGGTTTTTCCTAAATTATTTTCCAGTTTCCCTCCACACAAATGAGGGTATACTTCCTCTAAATTCAACTTTACTCAACTAGGGGTAAGGTGTCAGACTTCTGTGCTGGCGGCCGGGGTTCAATCCTCGGTACCGGCACAGATTTATCTGATTTCCAAACCCTTCCTACACCTCTGACAAGACATCTTATGAATGTGGGGAATGCCAGGCCACCACCGTGGTTCGGATTCCACGTTAAACTGTAGGTCCTTCATTTCATCTCACAATCACCTTACCATTACACATTAGCGTAAGTGCGTATAACCCGAACGGGTAGTAAGACGCGGTGCTAATAATAATAATAATAATAAATAACTTTACTCATCCTTAACATATTAGAGTAATTATTGAATCTGATTTAAAACCGAACGTGTAGTAAGACGTGGTGTAAAAAAATAGAATTGAATTCAAAATAAAAAACTAATCTTGCTGAAAAGTTAATATTATAGTCCTTCTTTTATTCGGCTTCAAAATTAAGGTTTTATGGATAAAATTAATGTTTAGAATTATAAAATAAGAGAGTATATTTGACCTTTTTTCTAAATTGTAACATATGGTACACCTGCCCTCTCTACTAACTAAACTATATTTTACGTCCAGGGTTAACTTTAGAAAAGCGAGCAGGTCACACACGATGACGTTCGAATTACAAAGTTCCCCATGAGATTTGTAACTTCGAGTCATTTCAAAACAATGAGGACGTTAATAACGACATTTTCTAGCCGTTTAAATATTCAGAAGCGAGCAAAACATAAAAGGGGATAGGGATAGTGGGACATAGAGAGTAAGGATGAAACTATTAGTACCATGATTCTCCACTGACCTTCTTGGCAGCACTAGTGTTCGTTGTCCGATTGGTTTTATAAATACTTTGGGAAAGGGGGTTATTACATCAGCTCCAATTGTAATTTTTTGCGTTTGTTGTTTTCAACACGTGTTTTTTATTTTGTTTTATCACTTTCCACGTATTACGTCGCCTCTGGTATATCCTAATATTTACACTTTTTTTTTAACTTATGTCATCAAGGTTTGTCGTTTAGACATTCTTAGTCTTCTATTGGCAGTGGAGAGGATGTGACCATCTTTTGAGGCTGGAACACCCTGTTAAGTGCGGTTACTACTTCCCAATAAGATGATGGGGTGATAATGATAATGTTTCTGTGGTACCAGTAGAAGTATTGAACTTAGCTTAAGCCTAATTATCCAGACCATGGAAATCATAGGAAAAATTGCCCTTTGGGAAAAATATCTAATCGAACCCGAGATCTCTAGATTAGTAGCCAGGAATGCTAACCACTATACCAAGAGACCGGCCATATTTACACTAATAGGGTAAGTTTGAGGATGGTAGAATTGAGAGAAAATGCACTATCAATTTTGTGGGAAGACATTTAAAACCTCTACTAGCCTGCATCCAGTCGGTATTGGAAATCCCAAACTCCCCATATCGGTTAAATAGATTAAACAAGGCCAACGCTATGTCTGCGTGGCTATTGGTGTGGATAACCAGGTTAATTAACGATTGTATATAAGTGGCAAGGAAGCGGAGGATAGTTTAAAGGATGTGTGTCACATAATCGCGAATTATGAACGGGAAAACCACACAGATAAATCACACCTGGCAAAAAATATTTCAATTGCCCTCGGTCAAGATTCAAACCTCACTTTACCGACAAACCTAAAATGTTGGCTTTAGATCAGCTAGAGTTAGGCCCAATTTATCTTTTTTTCTCTTATTACTGCGTCTTACTTCCTTTTCAGGTTATACGCATATGGGATGATTACTCTAATGGGGTGGGGATGAGGAATGAAGCATTTTAGAGGTAATCTACCTGCATTTGTGTGGAAAGAGAGTGGGAAACCATTTAGCAAAAACCAACCTCAGCAGACACGACCGGGATTTGGACCCCGATCTCCCATCATCAGCAGTCTAATCTATTGCGATAGTGACGTCTTAACGAGGTTGGTAAATTGGGTCCTGTTTGTCAAAATCATGTCAAATTGGGTCCTGGTTAGAAAAAAGGTATAGGTAAGATGGGTCCCGGTCAGAATAAGGGTATACGTAAAATGTGCCCCATCTTTATTCAACCTATTAGTGTTACCCAGGAGACACCACGTGGAGGTTTAATTGAACATTGAATTCCATCTTTCAGAAGTTTGTGATATCTAAACTTACGACCATGAAATATAAACATCGTCTTATTCGTTTGACTGGTCATAACTTCCATTGTACCGGAATGCTCTGCACTTTATAACTGAACTCTGATGTTATGTAGGCCAATACCGTGAATAAACCCTGCTCTCCACTGTTTAACTGAACTCTGATGTTATGTAGGCCAATACCGTGAATAAACCCTGCTCTCCACTGTTTAACTGAACTCTGATGTTATGTAGGCCAATACCGCGAATAAACCCTGCTCTGCACTGTTTAACTGCCAACAGTGCAAACAAAAATACTCTATGTAAATTTGAAACAGAATTACTATCGTAAATAATAATTAGATTGTGCAAGTATGATAATACTTTTCAAATTACAGCCAGGTATAACACGTGGACCCATTTTACCAACCATTTCAAAATACTGGGACCCATTTAAAGTATCAATTGCAAAGTAGTGGGACCCATTCCACGTATTGATGAAAGGGGCACAAGTCTTGAGACCCAATTTACGTCTTAAACCCACTCCTGTAGCTTCTTTGTCTAAGCCAATTGTTCTCAAACTTTTTAATATTATACCCCCTAATCATGATTAAAAATTTATTTTACCCCCACAGTACAACTTCATCAAATGGAAGGTAAAATGTCAGGTAAAATTAAAAAATCAGGTATCATCGAAAATTCCCCGCCCCGTTCTCGTGTACCCCCTGAAAGTCACGCACGTACCATTCAGGGTACGCGTACCACAATTTGAGAACCATATGTCTAAGGCTTAGACCACGTGGCCACCATGGCAAATTTTTTTATCACTATATTAAAATTAAAATGTTGATAAAAAAGTATACACGGAATCACAAAAAAAAGTATATTTCTAACTAAACAATAAAATAAAATATCTATATTAATATGTTCAAGCATTTTTTTTTTTTTTTTTAATCTATAACCATCCGTCTCATCAACTCCCGCTACTCGACCTAATATCCCCTAAGCATTTGAAAAATAACATTTTCAAAGTTTACTTTATTCAAAATGCGCTTGTATCATTATTGTTTTGATTTGTTTCATGTAATTAATATTATATTTTCATTCAAATATCAACAATAACAACAAATTTAAAAATAAATATAAAATGGGATTTTCAGTTTCTGATTGATGGCACCAGCTCTGTTCTGTTTTCTTTTAAAAGCAACAGTTTTGTAAACAGTTCACACGTAAACAATCGGATTGTCAAGAAAACTACACAAAATAAATATTATGTTAGCTTACACAAAATGATGAGTACACATGGTAAAAATGAAAGCTTTTCAATTCAGTAAAAACATTTATCTTAATCTCATACTACATAACTTTTTATGTCATTTTTACAGGCAATTAGAATATAATGTAGTGTATTAAATAGTAAAGGAATACTTATCTGTTATTTTACAAGATTATATTTTACATACCCACATGGGTGGGCACGGGAACCTAATGTCAGGCTCATTAATTTGGTTTTTCGGAGTTGGGGAAGGAGGTAAGGTACTAAGGGTATATTTTCCATATATATAGCACCGTGTCTTACTACCTATTCGTTTGAGTTATACGCCTTTGTACAAATTACCCTAATTAGATAGGTATGAGGAAGGTTGAATACACAAGAAGTTTACCCGTATTTGCGTGGTGAGAGAGAGTGGAAAACCGTTAAAAAAAAACCATAGTACACCCAACAGGGATTGTACCCCAATCTCCCCACTTCAGACACTCTAGTATATTGCGGGAGTAGTGCCTTAGACTATACGGCCATCGAAGTGGAATTTCTTAGATATTTTCCCCACACTCCCTCCAAAAAAATGTGAGTACATTTCCACTAGATTCTACCCTATTCATCCCTACCTCATATGCGTGATTACAATTATTATTAGTGTAGTAGTAGGACTCGCTGGGAGAAAATATTTCTTCTCCCCGTGTATGTCTTTATCTACATATCACATAATATACATACACACTTTATATTTTATTTTATAATGAAAAGAGTAGAATGAGAAATCTTATTTTGTCACCGCGACTCATGTTTTCTTTCAAATATGTTACATAACCTTTTTCAGTGCAATTGAGAGAATTTCCTCGGAGAAAAATAAATTGAAATACTGTATCTATATCCACACAGCAGTTCCCAGTGTGCTATGAAAGTTTTACCTCGAAGATCCACTGCACACACACACACACACACACACACACACAAATAAAAACGCGCGCGGCGCGCACACACACACACACACACACACACATTTAACACTAGTTGAACCCAATTGTCTTTTCAGAGTGAAAATATAGTGAAAGGGGGGAAAAGGTTTTTTCTCTCATATATAAACTGTTGTATAAAATAAAATGTAATCAATTATAATTTTTTAAATTAACTTCATGATACTAACCTTTGCTACAATTGTTAAATTGTATTATTTATTCTAGACTTATTTTTAGTGATATTCATTGTAAATTTTAGTAAGGAGATAGTTATAAATATTAGTAAAAGGAAATATTTAAAATACCTTTACGTCAATTAAACCAAGATTAAATAAATTTATTGAGGATACAAATAATTGTATTTCTAATAAATTAAATGAATAATAAACTTATGAAAATTAGATAGTAAATGCTTGAGAGCAGTCAACAAATGTTACAAACTTATTAGTTAAACTATTCAATGATTTAATATTATGAAACATGATAAAAGTGCAATTCTTAGCAAATCTAAATAATATCACTGAATATTATTATTATTATTATTATTATTATTATTATTATTATTATTATTATTATTATTATTATTAGCACCGCGTCTTACTACCCGTTCGGGTTATACGCACTTACGCTAATGTGTAATGGTAGGGTGATTGTGAGATGAAATGAAGAACCTACAGTTTAACGTGGAATCCGAACCACGGTGGAGGCCTGGCATTCCCCACATTCACAAGATGTCTTGTCAGAGGTGAAGGAAGGGTTTGGAAATCAGATAAATCTGTGCTGGGACCGAGTATTGAACCCCGGCCGCCAGTCAATTATTTTTGTCAATGAACTTAGACCACCGATGCACCGTATCCTCTGCCTCCTCCTTCAGTTCCCAGAATTTTCTTCTTTCCTTCAAGTCATCCAATATTTGAATCCTCCTCCTTCCTAAGCTGCTCTTTCCCTCAACCTTTACTTCTATGACGTGCAGAAGACAGTTCCTTTTAAAGATGTATCCGATCCAGTTTTATTTGCACCAAAGAATCACACCCAAAATGGATCTCTTCTCACCCACTCTTCTCAGGACTTCTACATTTGTCACCCTGATATTCTCAAGTCTTCTCCAGTACCCCATTTCAAAGTGGTGCTAAATAATAATAATAATAATAATAATAATAATAATAATAATAATAATAATAATAATAATAATGACTAATAAACCTTACTAGTATGTTTAACATCTCCAAAAATAGCCGCTCTCAATAGAAACTCGTAACTACGAACATGTCATTTCAGAAATGAGAAAAAGCGGTCATAATAAGTGTCGACAAAACCATTTCCAAACTGTTGACATTTTTAATACATCAATTTATTCCTACTAGTCACTTCTAATTGGGGCTCTGCCAATCAAGCTCTTGTAAATAGATGTAACGACCTGGGTGGGTGTCTTTAAATTAGAAAAATAATGGGTCAAGAAGTTATCGCTGTTTGTCCAACGTGTTATTAACGTTACTTTATAGTGTGTTTTAAGATATAAAAAACATAAAAATTGATTTTATCGTATACCTATTTAAACTATATTGATTGAATCTTCCCCCACACTGGTGGTCACATTGACAAAGGCATCAGTCTCTTCCTATACGATTTTCCAGTTACAAATAGATCTATGTTAAAATCCAGACCGAGTGTATTGAGGTGTTTTTTTTCCCTAAATGGTTTTCCGTGCCCCTCCTCGCAAATGCTGACATACATTTTAAATTCTACCTTCCTTATCCTAAAATAATTATTAATGTAGTTACGTGGATAGACCAAACGGGTGGAAAGACTTGGTTAACATACAAATATAATACTGTGATAGTGATAAACGTGGATCATGGATTGAATTACACTAATTAAATGGGGGGGGAAGGGTTTCATAACATTGCATAATTCAACAACATGAATTAACCTGTTTCAATGGCCGCATATTCTATGGTGGTGTCACTCTTGTAATAGACTAGACTGCCAATGACAGGCATATTGGTGTTCGAATCCCTGTTGGGTGTACGTGGGTGTTTTTAATAAAATATTTTTTCAATCCCCATCCACGCAAATGTGGGTAGACTTCCTCTAAATTCAACCTTTCTCATTAATATAGCATTAGCGTAATTAGTACATATTATACGTATAACCTGAACAGGTAGTAAGCGGCGGTACTAAAAAAATTAATTGTTTTGATTAATTGTTTTAACTATTATTTTTCTTTTCCTTCACACGTGAAATTCTTTAGCACCTAGAGTATTAAGAAACTTGGTACTATTTTCAAATCTATATCTAATTTATTTCCCAGATATCTGGCTTATATTATTATTAAAAATTAAAACTAAATACTATCTTCCTAAAGGGTAGAAGTTGACTTTTGTTAGTCTTGGGTAAAGTGCTAGCCTCAGGCCCTTAAGTTCGTAGGTTCAGAGCCATCTGAGGTCAAAGGACTTATCTTGAGAGATAAAAATCTGTAGCACAACTTCCTTCGTAGGGGAAGTAAAACCGTCGGTCCCATGTCGATTGTGGTATGTAAAATAAGCCTGGAAGGTATGTGAAAATAACTCACCTGACAAAACTTGTAGGCCCTTTCGTGCTCGCTCATAGAAATTTCAATGTGGAAGACAACTCCACCAGTGCATGGGATTTCTACCAGAGAGCACAGGCATCACTAACCAGCTGGAGAGCTGAATGTATGCACAGCTCCAGATGAATAAAAATCACTTCAAACCAACCTTCGTGCTGTTTACTCAAGAAGAAAAGGTAGAAAGAAACCCAATTATACATTTTTATTGCTTAAAAGTAATTTTTATTAACGTATATATATATGGTAAATCTTGCCTTGGTTATATTCCCAAATAATAATTATGCTGTATGTATAGCAAATGTTTGTAAATATACATTCTTTTGAGGTCTGGGAATTCTATTTTACTCAGTTAAGTTTTTTCTTGAGTTGACTGTCACGCTGCATTAACATTGGAAATGGTTTTGTACAGGCTTAGTGCGAGAAGGCCACAACGTTAATTTTGAACTAAACCTCTATTTATTTATTTATCAAACATCTACTCAACTTACATAATGCATCGCAACAATAGTTCCGTTTCAAATATTCATGGGTTTAAAATCCGGAGTGCCAAGTATTCTGACTGACGGGACACCCCCTTCCCCCAATGTATGACGCGGCTGAGTCCGGTCCGGTGATGCCCCCCCCCCCCCCCAAGCTCTTGGGGGAATATGAGAAGAGGAGGGGTAGTAAAGTCCGCTCTTGCTCACAAAATATTCTAGTGCGCATGTAATTGTTGCAATACATCACAAAGGACCATCTATTGAACAAGTGGCGCTTGCTCTTCACCATAGTGTGTGAGCAGTTCTCAAACCTGACAGCCATCCCCCTTTTACCTTTTTTATTCTTTTTATGAACCAAATTTTATTCACTCTAAGAGTCCGATATAAATAGAAAGGAACTTATTCAACACTTAAAATGTTTGTCCGTCACCTTAGTTCAGTCGGTAGCGTGTCTGTCTACTGAGCTAAGGTTACAGAGTTCGATCCCTGGCACGACCAAGAAATTTTTCATTGGTGAAATGTAGATGTCCCCTTTCACAATGATAAATTAACAGCTGGGGACTGGTTGTTGTGTGTTTTCTAGAAGCTAGTTTATAAGTCATGCGCTGATATAATCAATCATTTCAGAAAGTGCATGTCAAATAAATCAAATAAATAAAAATCAATAATATAAAAGTTTCTTAAAACACATTTTATACGGTAGGTCCTAGAACTACGCGGTTAATTTGTTACAAAGGTTTCCACGCAAGTTGAAAATCATGTAGGTTGAAAGATGTTTAAAATTACGTATATTTGACATTTATGTTCGTTTCAAAGAAATATTAAAATTGGGTGAGTTCTGTTTTTGAAAATAAAACATTGAGAAAATGACACGCTCATGGCAGAAACAAAATACAATGGTGAAGACCCTTAACCACTTTGAGTGTATTTCGTAACACATAGATGGATCATTTCACATAACATACATATAAAGTACTATGATACATACATTCATATAAACATACATGGAGAGTGTGTGCATCGCATTTCACTACACGTCCTGGCTATCCATAGAAGGTGATGCGAGAAAAAGCCATGGTTTCTGCAGTTTTTACGGCATAACATTTTTTTTTTGCCAAAATAAATAAAATATCGCTCCTTGTATAAACATAGAGTTTCATTTAATTCACATGGTGACCGCGAAATTTATTGCGTATCTGTCAAGGGTGTCCTGGAATTTAATGACAACGGTTTCTCTTAATTTAAAAAGTTTCTTATCTAATGCCGCTATGCTCATGACAGATAACAACTGTTGATATCACCATGTGAAGAGATTTAAACTCTATATTTCTACTGGAGCAATATTCTATTTATTTTAACAAAAAAAAAAGTTTTCCCTTTAAAAACCGCAAAAAATACTGGCCCTTTACTTGCGTTGCCTTCCATCCCACCTGATGAAGACGTATGAATTGCACCCTCATTTTCGCGGAGATAAAGTGGGGAAACCATTTAGGAAAAATCTTAGCCTACTTAATATATCCGGAGACCCGCCTCGGTGGCGTATTTGGCTAACGCGCTTGTCGTGTTTAGCTCGACTGCTGAGGACGGGGAGATCGAGGTTCGAATCTCGGTCGGGTGAACTGGAGGTGGTTTTTCCTAAATGGTTTTCCACTCTACCTCCACGCAAATGCGGGTTCACTTCCTTTAATTAAACCTTCCCAATTCCTAATCCATTAGCGTAATTAGTACTTAAAAGCGAATAACCCGAACGGGTAGTAAGATGCGGTGCTAAATATTATTATTATTATTATTATTATTAGCACCGCGTCTTACTACCCATTCGGGTTATACGCACTTACGCTAATGTGTAATGGTAGGGTGATTGTGAGATGAAATGAAGGACCTACAGTTTAACGTGGAATCCGAACCACGGTGGAGGCCTGGCATTCCCCACATTCACAAGATGTCTTGTCAGAGGTGAAGGAAGGGTTTGGTAATCAGATAAATCTGTGCCGGAACCGAGGATTGAACCCCGGCCGCCAGCACAGAAGTCTGACACCTTACCCCTAGACCACCAGGTCACCAAAATATTATTATTATTATTATTATTATTATTATTATTATTATTATTATTATTAATATATCCGGCTATAATTTTTACTCCAACACTCACTTTATCGGATAACCAAACTTGATGAGCATAACGCTCAGTCTACGTGTCCATAAATAAGGATAAATTATTCTAATTGTACTAAATAAATATTAAAGTTTACAATCTTCTTAAAATATGTTTATATTTAAGGGAACACCTACTGGAGTTATGAGAAGTGTTGCACATACCTACTTATTCCACGTTATTTAAGAAATATTTGCTATTTCAAAATATGGTTCACTCCTAAATTAAGATGAAAGGGATTATCAACATGTTTCTATTGGATTAAAAAGCTTACAGTTTATGTTTCAAACTTTCAAAAGATATATAAAGGAGGATTAGTTTATTTTCAACGACGCTTCACTTTAAATTTCGAATTTATGAGAAAAAAGTAAATGTGTAGAAACAAATAATATAGACTTCTAAAAGTATGTTTTGCTAGGATCATCACAGAACATTTGAGGATGGTTCAGGATTGTTTTAAAATGTTTGTTGCTTTATTGTTTCTATTATCATAATAAATATTTTGGTGGGAGATATTTTCCATAAAGGAAATGTTTCCCTTAATATAAATATAAAGCACACAAAGTCATCTTTGTTTCTGTGACAAATTATTATTTGGTACAGTTGATCTTTTGTTCTGCGATTGCATTATTATACATGAAGTTTTTAAACACACAGCTTATATCATCACTTGATTTAAAAACTAACTTAAAAAAAATACAGTCCCACTTTGGTGGCTGCATCTTCTAACGCGCTACTCTCGCAGGAGACTAGACTGCCGATGAAGAGGGGATTGATGTTCAAATCTTGGTTGGGTGCACCGAGGGTTGTTTATCCAAAATGGTTTTACACGTTTCCTTCACGAAAATTCGGATTCATTTCCTACAAATATAACATTCCTGATCCTTAAAACATTATTGTTATCACCGCGTATTACTACTCGTTCGGGTTATACGCACTTAAGCTAATGTGCAATGATAGGATGATTGTGAGATGAACTGGAAGACCTACAGTTTAACGTGGGATCCGAACCACGGTGGAGGCCTGGCATTCCACACATTCACCAGATGTCTTGTCAGAGGTGAAGGAAGGGTTTGGCAATCAAATAAGCATGTTCCGGGACCGAGGGTTAAACCCCGGACCCCCACCACAGATGTCCGACATCTTACCCCTAGACCACCAGGTCACCTTCTCTTAAACAATTAGCGTAGTTTTTACATAGGCATCAAACCCGAACTGGTAGTAAGACGCGGAGATATTTTTTTTTAATGAGACAGTATGACCAATATTATATAACTAGGTATGAAGAGCCAAAGACATGAAGCAATTCAATGTAGACTTTTTACGAGATTGAAGCAGAGCTAGAAGATGACGATTGTACATTTGGCCATTTAAGGAGTTGATATACATTTGTGTGTTTAATCATTGACATATAATTTTATAAGCTGTCTAAACTGATTGAAATATTAGAATGTTGAAAGTTTCAAAATTACTACTGAGCATACTAATTTAAAATACTCACTATTTAGTTAGTGTTTGCGTTTCAGTATTATTTCACCTGTCTATATGGGGTCAATATGCATATTCTGTCTCATTTCACCCCAGTATTTAATACATTCATGCAATTAATTGCCATGCTGATTTACAACACCGAACTCCTACCACAAAATCACTGATAAGAGAATCAGATTTTTACTATTATTATGCCCTAAAGTTACTAGTGACCTAATATTTAGGTTAGAGATGATGAATGTAGCTGAAAGCGGATTCAGGCGCATTAGCAAGGAAAAAGGATGGGGAAGTCCGACATCTTAGCTCAATGGGTAGCGTGTTTGTCTACTGAGTTAAGAGTCTCGGGTACGATTCCTAGCATGGCTGAAAAGTTTTCAATTGGGGAAATGTGGGTGGGGTTCACCTTTCACATTGATGAAATAAAGGCCAGATGCTGGATTTTTTTTCCTGAATTTCTAGATTTAAGCTAATATATTGTATGCTATGTGCTGATATAATCTGTTGGTTCAGAAAATACAATTCAATTCAAATAATTTAATAAAATTAAAAGAATATAACTTTATCTCTCTGTAGCTGGAGAAATAGAATATTGCAATTCTGATGCCATAGACCGAATGACCACCAGTACGGGAATTATAAAGTTGCCTTAAGTATGGTGCATTTAGTTTTTTAATTTATTTGTGGTATTTAACGTGCGCTTTCTGAACCGACTGATTATATCAGAACACAACTTATGAACGTAAATCTAGAACAGACTAAACAACCAACCCCTTGCCATTAATTAATACATCACTGGGAAAAGAAAAATCCACATTTTGCCAATGATAATTTTTTCGGCCATGTCAGGGATCGAACCAGGTACCACTAGCTCAGTGGAAAGACACGCTACTGATTGAACTAAGGTGCCGGCCTAAGTATGATATAAACTTAAGGATCAGTGCAGTATAAATTTAATATTTTTTTGTCTTAAAGATCAAAAACAATGTACGGACAAAATTTTGTGTGAGCTTTACCCTACCTGGAAAACCTTCCGCGAGACGCCACTGTTTTAAATTCTCTTTCGAAATGTGAGAGTGAGCGGGCACGCGAGCCCTTAAGTTACGGATCCTCTTTACTCAAAGCGAAGACTAAACTAAAACAAGAAGGAAAATGAAAAAGAAAAAAAGAGTTCTAGCTACTCGAACATGAACATAACCCTTTCAACTCTGAAACAGGGTGAACGAAGCAACAGACGCGCAGCGTCGCTCAGTGGTTACCCACTGACGGTGGATGGGGGATATGCGAGGAAGAGGAGAGGGGAGCGAAGAAGGAATAAAAAAATCCCAAAAACAAAAATATCTTCTTCCTTGTGCCGTTTTATTTATCCTTCCGCCCGCGAGACGGTCAGAAGTTTTATGTTTGGGCGTCGCGGCGCTTGGTCCACGCAGCAGGTTAGGCGCGTATTCCTACTCTGTGGTCGTGCTCCTGAGAGCGGTTCCTTAGGTTAAGGTTACGCGAGTGACAAAGAGTTTGTTTATTAACTATCGTGTGTGCATGGAAGGTTAATAGGATAACTACAGTCAAATTTTCATATGAAGAACCTTTTAGAAAATACAAACTTTTTTTTTGGCGGTCAATATTGATAACATTATTACTATATTATTAGTTTTATTTTATAGCTAGATATATTATATTAAAATTGTTAGCTTTCAATAACATAACTTGACGTATGAATACGTAGAAGTAGACCTCGTAACTTTGATAGCTGTTAAATAAGGTCCTTCCTATGAATATTGTACTGTAACATCAAAAGTGGACGTTGTTTTTATCAACAAAAGTAAAATTTAAACTGCGTCAAGAGTTGAATTCGATGAAGAAATTTTTTTTCTCATAGCTTTTAAAACAATTTTGCTATAATTTTGTGATGCAAATTTAAAATATAATATTGAATTGACATATGATTAACTAGTACATTTATAATTAATATAATTAACATTTATTACTGCATTTTCATCCTAAACTACGCGATATGTTAGTGTTTTATCATCATTTCTAAATGGGAATTTTATTATTATTATTATTATTATTATTATTATTGTAATATTGAATGTTTTATAGTAAAATGGAGCATTTTTTTAAATCACCAAAAGAACTATTCACCTAACGTTAAATTCTATTACAGTTGAAGAAAAAAATATCATAGGGAAAATAGGGAAAAAATAATTATTATTGAAGTTAAATTTATCTTTTTAACACCACGTCTTACCACCCATTCGAATTATACGCTTATGTACTAATTACGCTGATGGTTTTAGGAAACAGGAAGGTTAAATTTAGAGGGAGTGTACCATACAGTTGCGTAGAGGGAGAATGGAATTCAATTTGGAAGAAATCCCCCTTGGTTCACCCGAGCGAGATTCAAACCTTGATCTCCCCGTCTTCGGCAGTCTAGTCTACTGTGATAGTGGTGCCTTAGACCATGCGGCCACTGAGGTGGGTATTAATGTTAACGTTTGAATAATTCAGCTCTCAGGCCAAAAGTGATGGAATCACACAAACGATGTGTTTCGTATAGCGTTATAATAATATTATAATGAATTAAATGTCTTACTACCCGTCCGGGTCATACGAAACTGTCATTTATTTAAAAACATGGGATGAGGCAAGCATTTTCTTTGCATTTTAAGAAAACGTATTATTAGTTGCTTGTAGAGAATAAGAAAACCATACTGAAAATCAAAGGTAAAAAAGTAGTTCCCAGAAAACATGACGGTACTCTACTTGTCGGCGACGACCAAATGCAATGCAAGTCTTACACACTAGACCACCTGACCACTGGCAAAGGTGTGGGATGGGTTCCCAGAGTTGAGTTATTTTAATTTTAAAAAACCATTAGATTTTTGCTATAATTTAAGAAGGGGCTACTGGTAAGATTATATACTTTTTTTCACAAAGGCTTCTGAAGGTTTTCATAATCAAGGTTACACAAATTTAGAAACAGTGAAGGTACATTTAAGACAACTTAAACAATTTTTTTAAATGAGATTTTGGAGTATTGGAGGATTTTACTTACCATATTGTATTTATAAAACCCTTTCTGTAATCCTTTTCTACTGTCATCAACCATTTGTTTAAATTAACACTAAAAGAATTATATAATACATTTTATCACACTGATGTGCAGGCGATCTATATTTCAAACTCGTTTAGTCTGGTTGGCCGGTGATGGGTAGGGAATCCCAAGTTCGAATCCAGACCGGGTCTATTGAAGGCGGTTTTTTCCAAAATAATTTACCACGCTCCTTCCACGCAAATTAGTATATATTTCCTATAAATTTCTACCCTCCTCAACCCTATCCCATTAGTGTTTATTAATGTATATGTACATCCCGAAAAAAGTGCTAAAGTGAGACGAAGGGAGAAAATAAATCACTCTCTACTTCTTGTCAAGTAATTTACAAAATAGCCTGTTTATGTTGTTTTCAAAGAGCTCTCAATCTATTTAGTTTTAGGGTGACCTGGTGGTCTAGAGGTAAGGTGTTGGGCATCTGAGCTGGGGTCTGGGTTTCAATCCTCGGTCCCGGCACAGATTTATCTGATTATCAAACCCTTCCTTCACCTCTGACAAGACATCTTGTGAATGTGGGGAATGCCAGGCCTCCACCGTGGTTCGGATTCCACGTTAAACTGTAGGTCCTTCATTTCATCTCGCAATCACCCTACCATTACACATTAGCGTAAGTGCGTATAACCCGAATGGTTAGTAAGACGCGGTGCTAATAATAATAATAATAATAATAATAATAATAATAATAATAATAATAATAATAATAATAATATTTAGTTTTAGCACCGCGTCTTACTACCCGTTCGAGCTATACGCATATGTACTAATTACGCTACTGTGTTCGGGATGAGAAACGTTAAATTTAAATGAAGTGTACCCGCATTTACATGTAGGGATAGTGATAAAACAATTGAGCAAAACACTCACCTCAGTGGAATAGTTAGCTAACGCGATAGTTTTATGTTGAGCTAGACCGTCTAGGACGAGGAGATCGAGGTTAGAATCTCGGTCGGGTGAGCTGGGGTGTTTTTTTTTTTCCTAAATGGATTTTCACTCTCTCTCCTCGCTTTCTCTAAATTCAACCTTCCCAATCCCTCCCCCATTAGCGTAATTAGTACTTAAGCGTAAAACCCGAACGGGTAGTAAGGTGCGGTGCTAAATAAATAAATAATTTATCAAAACTCATCCTCAGTACAATCGATTGGGATTCCAACCCCGATTGCCCTATCATCAACAGTTCAGTCTAGTGTGAGAGTGACGCCTTAGACCATACCATAACCAAAACGGGTGCCATTAAATTAAACACCAGCCCAAAGAATGTTATATTGTCATTTACTCTCGGTCGTTTTTGAGTCCCAGATAAAGGAAAGCTAACATAATTCCCTGGGAGGTTTTGGCTTCTTTCTTCTAATACTTACATGTCTACACGAAAACATCTTTATTCCTTTATTTCCCGATTCCGTGAATCGCTACTTGCGTTCGAGGAGCATTTAGTTGTCAGGTATATTAACTTTAGTACTCTATCTATACCGGAACAGAGATTCAGACATTTTTGGTTTGGTGGTTTGGTGTATTGGTAGATAGTAAAGAGTTCGGAGGGTCAACAGGTGATAATATTGTTGAAGGAAATTGTACGGATGTTTGACAAAGTGCCTTTGTAAGAAAGAGGGATATGAAATATTTCTGAATATTGGTTGTTTTTTAGAACCTGTTTGGATAATATTTTAAAGGTTTTAAGGGACGTTTTTTCATAATTCAATATATCGGGAGGGTTTCCCTACACAATTCACAATATGGGCCTACTTTTACTCAAAATATATACAAATATATAAAATACTTTACCTCTAAGCCATTTTTAGTAATTCTATCCTAGAGTGTGGGTGAGCACAAATGTAACAAGCACTTTTAGAAATAAAGGTTAATACGTCATCACACCAAATGGAAAGTATCTTGACCTAGGAAAGTATCGCATAGCCAGACGTATTTTACCACCTCTGTGTTATAGGGGAAATAATCCCTAAGCTACAGAACAGTGATCCCAGGTTCGATTCCCGGTGCCTTCAGACTTTTCTGTGAAGCAATGGGTCCATAACGGGGTCAACTCAGCCTCTCGAGGACAATTAAGGAGCTACTTAAATGAAAAAGTAGCGGCTTTGGTCTAGAAAGCTGAGAATACCAGCCGGAGGGTTCGTTGGGATGATCACATAACAGCTTCTTTCCGCACTATCTTCGCTAATGAGTGGCGGCCGCTCGGTCGGTGTAGCTCGCTTGTGGGTTTATACCATAGAGTTTTCTTAGAGCTTGGCTTATTTACTGTCATTGTAACTAGAGATTGAATCATTAGGCTCTAAGAATGTTTAAAATAGGCATGCAAATAGGCCTTTAAAATATGGGATCCAGGCACTTAAGGGGGAAGAAAGCACACAATATGCAATGTAAAATTTATTTTTTGCTCACCACCTATTATTTTATTACCTACAGATAGTTCACTTTGCTGTTTATTTTAGCACAACGTCTCACTACTCGTTCGGGTCATACGGCTAATATGTTAGGCGCTTGGAAGGTGTAATCTAGCTGTAGTGTATGTGCACTTGCGTGGAGGGAGAGTGAGAAACCATTTAGTAAAAAAGACCTTGAATACACTGGAGCAATTTTCTAAATCTTGATCTCCCCTCATTGACAGTCTTCAGTATACTGCGAGAATTATGACTTAGTCCATTTGACCATTGAAGTAAGTTACATACTGTTGATCAGTAGATAATTTTCTAGAGTTTAAGTAATGAAATGGGTTATACTTTCAGACAGATTGTTTTTTTATAATCTAAAAGATGAATTTTACCTAACACGATGTTAAGCGACAAAATTTAAAATTTGCCGTTTCGAAAGAAGTTGAACTTTTCTCCTGTAACGGCATTCTGTTTCCTACCAAGATGTTACCACTGCTCCCATTGTCCTCCCAAGATGTCTGCCACTGCTCCCATTGTCCTCCCAAGATGTTTACCACTGCTCCCATTGTCCTCCCAAGATGTCTGCCACTGCTCCCATTGTCCTCCCAAGATGTCTGCCACTGCTCCCATTGTCCTCCCAAGATGTCTGCCACTGCTCCCATTGTCCTCCCAAGATGTTTACCACTGCTCCCATTGTCCTCCCAAGATGTCTGCCACTGCTCCCATTGTCCTCCCAAGATGTCTGCCACTGCTCCCATTGTCCTCCCAAGATGTTTACACTGCTCCCATTGTCCTCCCAAGATGTCTGCCACTGCTCCCATTGTCCTCCCAAGATGTCTGCCACTGCTCCCATTGTCCTCACCAAGATGTTTACCACTGCTCCCATTGTCCTCCCAAGATGTCTGCCACTGCTCCCATTGTCCTCCCAAGATGTCTGCCACTGCTCCCATTGTCCTCCCAAGATGTTTACCACTGCTCCATTGTCCTCCCAAAATGTCTGCCACTGCTCCATTGTTCTCCCAAGATGTTTACCACTGCTCCCATTGTCCTCCCAAAATGTCTGCCACTGCTCCCATTGTCCTCCCAAGATGTTTACCACTGCTCCCATTGTCCTCCCAAGATGTCTGCCACTGCTCCATTGTCCTCCCAAGATGTTTACCACTGCTCCCATTGTCCTCCCAAGATGTCTACCACTGCTCCATTGTCCTCCCAAGATGTCTGCCACTGCTCCATTGTCCTCCCAAGATGTTTATCCACTGCTCCCATTGTCCTCCAAGATGTCTACCACTGCTCCCATTGTCCTCCCAAGATGTCTGCCACTGCTCCCATTGTCCTCCCAAGATGTTTACCACTGCTCCCATTGTCCTCCAAGATGTCTGCCACTGCTCCCATTGTCCTCCCAAGATGTCTGCCACTGCTCCCATTGTCCTCCAAAGATGTCTGCCACTGCTACCATTGTCCTCCCAAGATGTTTTACCACTGCTCCATTGTCCTCCCAAGATGTCTGCCACTGCTCCCATTGTCCTCCCAAGATGTTTACCACTGCTCCCATTGTCCTCCAAGATGTCTGCCACTGCTCCCATTGTCCTCCCAAGATGTCTGCCACTGCTACCATTGTCCTCCCAAGATGTTTACCACTGCTCCATTGTCCTACCAAGATGTCCTGCCACTGCTCCATTGTCCTCCCAAGATGTCTGCCACTGCTCCCATTGTCCTCCCAAGATGTTACCACTGCTCCCATTGTCCTCCCAAGATGTCTGCCACTGCTCCCATTGTCCTCCAAGATGTCTGCCACTGCTCCCATTGTCCTCCCAAGATGTTTACCACTGCTCCATTGTCCTCCCAAGATGTCTGCCACTGCTCCCATTGTCCTCCCAAGATGTCTGCCACTGCTCCCATTGTCCTCCAAGATGTTTACCACTGCTCCCATTGTCCTCCCAAGATGTCTGCCACTGCTCCCATTGTCCTCCCAAGATGTCTGCCACTGCTCCCATTGTCCTCCCAAGATGTCTGCCACTGCTCCCATTGTCCTCCCAAGATGTTTACCACTGCTCCCATTGTCCTCCCAAAATGTCTGCCACTGCTCCCATTGTCCTCCCAAGATGTTTACCACTGCTCCCATTGTCCTCCCAAAATGTCTGCCACTGCTCCCATTGTCCTCCCAAGATGTTTACCACTGCTCCCATTGTCCTCCCAAGATGTCTGCCACTGCTCCCATTGTCCTCCCAAGATGTCTGCCACTGCTCCCATTGTCCTCCCAAGATGTCTGCCACTGCTACCATTGTCCTCCCAAGATGTTTACCACTGCTCCCATTGTCCTCCCAAGATGTCTACCACTGCTCCCATTGTCCTCCCAAGATGTCTGCCACTGCTCCCATTGTCCTCCCAAGATGTTTACCACTGCTCCCATTGTCCTCCCAAGATGTCTGCCTCTGCTCCCATTGTCCTCCCAAGATGTTTACCACTGCTCCCATTGTCCTCCCAAGATGTCTACCACTGCTCCCATTGTCCTCCCAAGATGTCTGCCACTGCTCCCATTGTCCTCCCAAGATGTTTACCACTGCTCCCATTGTCCTCCCAAGATGTCTACCACTGCTCCCATTGTCCTCCCAAGATGTCTGCCACTGCTCCCATTGTCCTCCCAAGATGTTTACCTCTGCTCCCATTGTCCTCCCAAGATGTCTGCCACTGCTCCCATTGTCCTCCCAAGATGTCTGCCACTGCTCCCATTGTCCTCCCAAGATGTCTACCACTGCTCCCATTGTCCTCCCAAGATGTCTGCCACTGCTCCCATTGTCCTCCCAAGATGTCTGCCACTGCTCCCATTGTCCTCCCAAGATGTTTACCACTGCTCCCATTGTCCTCCCAAGATGTCTACCACTGCTCCCATTGTCCTCCCAAGATGTCTGCCACTGCTCCCATTGTCCTCCCAAGATGTCTGCCACTGCTCCCATTGTCCTCCCAAGATGTCTGCCACTGCTCCCATTGTCCTCCCAAGATGTCTGCCACTGCTCCCATTGTCCTCCCAAGATGTCTGCCACTGCTACCATTGTCCTCCCAAGATGTTTACCACTGCTCCCATTGTCCTCCCAAGATGTCTGCCACTGCTCCATTGTCCTCCCAAGATGTCTAGCCACTGCTCCCATTGTCCTCCCAAGATGTCTGCCACTGCTCCCATTGTCCTCCCAAGATGTTTACCACTGCTCCCATTGTCCTCCACCCAATTTACGCTCATTGGAAGCTATTTCAACAAGTGTCCATTTTCAAACCTACTCCAAACAACTCAACCTTCCATTTATAAGAACTCGGACTCTCTCTTTCAGCAGAAAATCAATACACTATGAAAAATAGAGAGGCCAAACCCAAAACAGGTGCTTTAAGGTGGGTTCGAAGGGGATACAAGAAAAAGCACAGTGTTTTTGCAGTTTTTATGGCAAAATATGTTTTGGCTAAACTAAATAAATGTTGCTCTATTTTTAAATTATTATTATTATTATTATTATATATTGTTAATTACTATTAATTAGGTATTATAATATATTTATAAACCGACGTCTATACATATCCATTCGGGTTATACGCACTTACGCTAATGTGTAATGGTAGGGTGATTGTGAGATGAAATGAAGGACCTACAGTTTAACGTGGAATCCGAACCACGGTGGAGGCCTGGCATTCCCCACATTCACAAGATGTCTTGTCAGAGGTGAAGGAAGGGTTTGGTAATCAGATAAATCTTTGCCGGGACCGGGATTCGAACCCCGGCCGCCAGCATAGAAGTCTGACACCATACCCCTAGACCACCAGGTCACCTATAATAATTTTATTAATTTAGTCAAAATATGTTTTACCACAAAACCTGCAAAAACATTGTCCTACTCTCGCGTATCCTTCAATCCAACTTCAAGGCACTTTTAATAAAATAGGCAAAATCCAAACGAATAGTCACTATACAAGTATCATATTGTACTCGTAATGACATGAAATGCATACTTAGCTCAACTGCCTATGTTTTACGATCAAGGAAATGAAAAGGCAAATAGGAAGAATCCTGTTCCTAAATGTAACGAAACATAATGGTAGGAATATACTGATGTAAACAGAGAATCACTCCACGAAGTGAGATCAACTCGGTAGACAAATATCACCTGTAGAATGACCACTATAATAATAATACTCTGGATCCGCTTCGGTGACCGCATGGTCTAACGCGATAATATCGTGCTGAGCTAGGCTGCTGAAGACGGGAGATCGGAGTTCGATTCCAGTCGGGTGCACTGAGTTTCTTACCTAAATAGTTCTTCACTCTGCCTCCACGCAAATGCGGGTGCATTTCTTCTAAATAAGCCTTTCTAATTCCTAACCAATCACGTAATTAGTACATATGCGTTCTACCTGAACAGGTAGTAAGACGTGGTGTTAAAAAAAAATACTCTGTAGGCATTGTGCCTAGAACTGTCAAGCTTGTATGATATACTGGTAAAGTGGATAGTAGGAGTTAAAATCTCAGCCAGGTGTACTGAGGCTATTTTTACTCACCCTACCTCTACGAAAATGTGGGTACATTTCCTTTAAATTATATATTCTTATTCCCTACCCCATAGGTTTAATTAAATGTGAATAGCCCGAACAGATAGTAAGACACGATTCAAAATAGTATTTTAAATGTATTTTAATATATTTTAAACGCGAAGAAACTTCAGCCAAACCAATCAGTTAAGGCGTTGTACTTCCACTAATGACTACATACAATGAAATACCTTGGTTATAATCCTGGCTGGGTCGAAATGAAGTATTCGTATGGTGCGAGTGCGTGATTTGGAGTTCACTATAAAGATGTCCCCAGGAGACACTAAATCACCATTGAGTTTAGACCACACTAATCACGATGATCAAAAATGAAGTATCACTATGTTAAGTTTTACTAGATATTCGATTTTATTTTATTATTTTTCCAAGCCAACAAGAAATAGTGTTGTATGTATACGATATAAATTTGGAAATTGTTGATGACGTCAACATAATATTTTCGAGGAAAGTTAACGAAACGTAAAAAAGATGACGTCAAACTGCATCGCGTTGCCGTATAACTCCCTTTTTTTTATTATTCCTTTTTTATTTCTTGGTTCAAAGCTGAAAATGTAGTGGAGGTTGTGTCTACTTATAGCTCTGGATCCGTCAGCCGCTCTCTCTCCGAGAAAACGGGGCTGTGCTTGTGTTGTTCGCCACCACTCAATCACAGCTACTCGCCCAGTAACAACTCTTGCATCGAAAGTCTTGTTAGATAAATTAAATTGTTAAAGGGTAGGTGGGGTGTAAAGTCCTAGTGAGAAGAAATATTATCAGTTCCTACGTAGAATTTAGTGCAATCTCCTTTTATTTTTTTGTAAACTATCCGTGACACTGACAAACTACCGAGGATATGTGGGTAAAGAAACACGTTTTCAACAGCGCCGGGCTATTTTTAAATCTATAAATAACATGAACTGGAAGATTTGTGCTCGCGTCAAGGTAATTAATAAGAGGAAACGCTTTTTCTTCGTCATAAGTTGAAGAGAATAAGAAGAAGAAGGATTCATTATGATCGTCAATAGGTTTGCTGAAGAGATGGACTTCCCTCGTGACGTCGTGACAACCAACCGTTTAGACGACGGCCGCGATATTGGACGGACCTCCCCGAGCCCCAAACCGGGTGCCTCTAAGAGATTGCGGCAATCTCACTACCTCTCAGGGAATCTCTATCGAACAGAGTCTCGTTCTACATCGATGACGTCGTCGTCCCGTCCAACAGCGGCGATCTGACACCAGATTTGAGAAGGCAACCGTCTTTCAAAATGTTTAAAGACATAGTCCTGGGAAACGAATCTCCCGCACTTCGGAGGTCGATAAGAAGTCGATCGAAAGTTCTAAGACATCATTCCGATCTATCGTCCATGAGGAAACCGTCCAGGCTGCAACGTAAGAGGAGTGCTAACCGGCGGCCGCTGGTACGACACGAGAGTTTGGAGCGTCGCACCGATAACTGCGGCGTGGTGGGTGGTAGATACCTTGGTGCGTGACCATCACCTGCGCACTTCGAGCGTGCGTTCATCAGGCAGAGTCAGGAGACAGGACAGCGCCATATCGCGGGGACTCCAGTGCTTTACGGGGGTTTCCCCGCCTGCGGGTTTAAACTTCCTCGCAAGGACCCCCGCCTCCCAAAGAAAGAAACGGCGCATTTGTAGGGCCCAAAAGTTTGTGTTGACTGCTTGTTCCCCTTTTGGGGCTTTTTAGTGACTGGCTGGATAAACACTCTGACCCATCGGGCCTTTCCCCAGCTCGACAAAAATGTGTCTTTATAACTCCTCCCTTCCTGAACATCAGTGATACTGGTAATCTGGATTCTGTCACTGAACAGAAGTGAAACTGGGAAGTCTTTTAAATTTTGTCACTGAACAAGGGAAATGATACTGGTAAGTCGTATTTTGTCCCTTGGGAAAAAGAAGTATACTGGTAAGTCTGTATTCTGTCATTAACAGAAAATGATACTAGTAAGTCGTATCCTGTCACTGAACAGAAGTGATACTTTGGGAAGTTTTTTTGTATTCCGTCATTGAACAGAAAAATGATTTCTGGTTTAAATCTGGTATCCCTTTTTACTGAATAGCAGGGATACTGGTAAATCTGTATCTTCTTTCTGAACAACAGCGATACTGGTACGTCTGTATTCTGGTTTGTGAACAGCAGGGGATACTGGTAATTTGTATCCTATTACTGTATAGCAGTGATACTGGTAAAGGTCCCGTAAACCTGTTACTTTAACAGAGGATACTGAAAAGGGGCCCGGATCCTTTAAATGAAAACACTGATACTGGGAAAATTTTGTAAACCTGTTACTTAATAGCAGTGATACTGGGAGGGCGTAAACCTGGGTTTCTGGAAAAAGCACTGATACTGGTAAGTTTTTTATCCTGTGAACAGCCCGGATACTGGTAAGTTTTGTATCCTGGTTTTCTTTAATAGCAGTGATACTGGGAAGTCTGTATCCTGTTAATGGGAAAAGCAGTGATTTCGGTAAGTTTTTGTATCCTGTTACTGAACAGCAGTGAAACTGGTAAGTCCTTTTAACCTTTACTGAACAGCAAATGAAACTGGGGGAAAAATCCCGTATCCTTGAAAAAACAAAAAGGGTACTGAATAGCAGGATACTGGTAAGTCTGGGATCCTGGGGTTTCTGAACAGCATTTAAAATGGTAGGGTCTGTAACCTGGTTTCTGAAAAGCCCGTTTAAACTGGTAAATCTGTATCCTGTTACTGAACAGCAGGGGAAAAATGGTAAAATCTGTATCCTGTTAAATGAAAAAGCAGTGAAACTGGTAAAGTCTGTATTTTTGTTACTGAACACAGTTTATACTTGGGTAAGGTTTTTGTATCCCCCGAACAGCATGAAACTGGTAAGTTTGGGATCCGTTACGAACGCAGTGATAAATGGGAAGTCTTATCCTGAAATGAACAGCACTGACACTGGTAAGTCTGTATCCCCGTTAACAGCAGGATACGGTAAGGGTTTTTATTTTGTTACTGAATTTGCAAGTGGAAATGGTAAGTCTGTATCCTGTTACTGAACAGCAGTGAAAATGGTAAGTCTGTATCCTGTTTTTCTTGGAACGCAGTGATACTGGTAAGTCTGTATCCTGTTACTGAACACAGTGAAAAACTGGTAAGTCCCTTTTCCTGTTACTGAACGCCCCTGAAAAAACTGGTAAGTCTGTATCCCCGTGAACAGCAG